>NW_019104578.1:836337-854018 GCF_001995035.1 Momordica charantia
TCCTTGCTTTCTTCAACCTCCATCACTGATTCAGAAGATCATCGAGTATGGAGATTAGAAGCTTCGGGTTTATTTTCAGTTCGATTGTTGAGAAAATTCGGGCATTCGGTTTCTAATTTTCCTAAGGAAGTACTACCTATTCTATGGAACTCTTTTTGTCCAAAGAGAGTTAATTTCATGGTTTGGATTCTTCTAATGGGAAAAGTTAACACTTCAGAGACATTACAAAAGAAAATGCCCAATTCTTTGATGCAGCCATCATGTTGTTTACTGTGCAAAGCAAGTTGGGAAACTCAAAGGCATGTCTTCTTCTCATGTAGCTATGCAGTGGCCTGTTGGAAAAAATTCCTATCTATGTTTGAAGTTTCATGGGTGTGGGATCTGGAGGTGCCTCAAATCATTTTTCAGCTTTTCAGTGGGCTGCAAGCAAGCTCTAAAACTAATCTGCTTTGGGCTTTTGGAATAAAAGCTCTTCTTTCCGAATTGTGGTTGGAGAGAAATCAACGAATTTTTGAAGGCAAGAATCGATCTCCTATGGAGTGTTTCTCAATCGCCAAATTCAAAGCCTCCCAATGGTGTGTTCGTTCCTATCTCTTCTCTTCTTATTCTCCTAGTATGCTTTGTATGAATTGGGAGGCTTTTATAACTCCCCTTTAAGAAGGTTTCTTTAAGTTTATGGTTTTTATTTATTCTAATGCTTACTTTTATTTATTTCCCTTATCTTCACTCCTATGAGAGTTTGTATCTTTGAACAATTTTGTTCATTTTCATTTATCAATGAAAAATTCTTATCTTGTTAAAAAAAAAGATATCTAGTAATTTCTCTCTCTTTCTCTCTCTTCATTTCTTCTCTTCCTCTCTCCTCCTCTTCCGATGCACGTTGCTGCTGGTATTAGGGTGACCATTGCTTACCTCGCCCATAGGTCGTTTCTCTGCTCGCCCACAGGCCGTTTCTCTCCATCTTTGCCATTCCATCATTGTACTTGCAAAGAGACCCTCCAAGTTTGGAAAATCCCCATCGGTTGAAGAATGTTCTTCCTCATTCCAGATCTGACGAGGAATGGCCCAATAGATCTCTCCTCATTAGTTGCCCGATGTCGCCGCGTCGTCCTCCTCACCTTGGTCACGTTGTTGCTCTCACAAAAAAACTCTCCTCATTCCATATTTAAAAGATCTTTGTTGGGTGAGGAATGTTACTTGTCCCTCTTCTTGAGGGATGTTCAAGATGAGTATCACAGCAGGTGAGGGCGAGGGTGCGATGATGAGGAGCATTTTTCGATGAGGGTGTTGTCGGTGAGGTGAGGTTCGATGATGGGCGTATGATGGTTAAGGTGATGGCAACAGTAAAGCGGCTACGGTGGATAGAGAGGGAAACGGTCGCCGACGGTGGCGGTGGTGTTCGTCGGAGGAGGGAAAGAAGGAGGAGAGGGGAAGAGAAGAAGGGTAGAGAGAGGGAAAGAGAGAGAAATTACTAGATATTATTAAAATAATATTGTTTTTTCCCCGGATCAGCAATTTAAGAAGGATCTCGTAGTCTTAAGCCTTCCAGCATTCTTTATTGGATTCTCAATTCTCTTCCTGAGCAAGTTTCAATTAGGCCAGAAAATTGGGGATTCCAGCTAATTATGAGAAGGAGCTTGCTGAAGAATTCACCAAATTTTCAATGAAATACAAAGCCTTGTTTTCTGAAAGTTATTTTGATGAAGATGGAATGTGAAGATGAGGAGGGTTTTGTGTGTGTAGAAGAATCTTGTTGCAGCTTTTCGAGCTTTGGATCTTCTCTTGCCCCAACTTGAAGGAAGCAAAAAGACTCCTTTGGCATGCCTTGTTTTTATTTTAGATATTTGTATGAATTGGGAGATATTTATCACTTCATTCTCTCTAATATATATATATATATATTTTTTTTTTGTCCTTTTAGTTTTCATTTTCTCCCCAATTTTGAATTGTATCATTTTTTTTTACAAGAAACAACTTTTCATTGATATATGAAAATGAAAAATGTTCAAGATACAAAACCCCTAAGGGGGTGAAAAAAGAAAAGAAAAGAGAGAAGAATAGAAAAATAACGAATAAATATCGTAGCAAGAGCAATACAAGTTCAAAATAGATAAAAACATTCTAAAACAGAACTCAGAAGAACTGCATGCTGCCGAGCTTGGGAAAACAAACTAAATCCAAGGACAACAACCGCATAAGGGAAAAACCTTCCTTAGCACCAAGAAACGAAGACCGAACTCCAAAAAGACCCAAGTAGAAGATAAGGCACAAGAACAAATCGCAGCCAAAGTGCTAATAAGGAGAAAACGTCAAATACAAAGTCTCAATGCTGTCTTAAAAAAGCCTCCAAATATAAACCGCTAAATGTCAAACCACACGCTGGAGAAAGACTTTGAAAACCTTATCAACCAACCAACCGAACTAAAACTGCAAAGCTTTAAAATCTGCGTAAGACATAATTAAGGACATTTCAACATTTCGAACAACTTAAAACTCAGAGAACAGACTCAATTGGGACAAGAGTAATCCCAGTGTTTTCAAGGCGCAAGGCGCACCTCAAGGCGACAAGCCTCCTTATCGCCTTAAGGCGAGAGGCGACAAAAAGGCATCGCCTGAGTGAAGTGAGGCGCACTTAATAAAATAATAAATAAATATTATATATAGCAATTTTATGTATTAAAAATAATCTTGATGAAAATATTTATTAAATCTATTTAATGTACAAATAAATTTTAACTTAAATAATTAAGTAAAATAAAAAATTTAAATTTAAAAAGATATTAATAAAATTAGTGGTTAAATAGAATAGTAAAATGAAATAAAATTTAAATCATAAATTAACTTAAATAAAAGAATTTGTTTCACTCTTTCCTGTCAGATGGCAAAGTAATTGCATGCAATTAGTGCCTTGAAAACATAAAAGGGAATAGGAAATGACTCAACCAAACCTCAAATACCAAAATCTCTTTAATTCTACTTTTTAATTCTTCTTCTACTTCTTCCTCTTTTCTTATTCTTCTTCTTTAGTTCTTCTTCTACTTCTTTCCCGAGCACAACCTGTTCATTGGTGAGTGAGACTAGATCTTTTGGCTGTCTACAAAGAAGGAGATGACTTCATAATCGTGCAAGAACTAAGCAAAGACTGTGGCGATGGTGGCAATGAAGGAAGAAGCAGTAGTGGTGAAGGAGGAAAGTTTTCAGGTGTGGGTATTTCAATCTTTGGGTGTGGGTTTTCATATTTTTAGGGGTTCTTTCATGAGATTTTAGCATTATAACAGAAAGAAAAAAAAAAGAGTAGCCTTGCTTTGAAGAGGCGCTCGCCTCACCTTATGGCAATGGCGCCATGGCGCACAAGGGCGAGTGCCCAATTGAAGGCGCTCGCCTCGGTGCCGTTCAACCAAAACGCCTCGCCCATCGCCTTAGGCGAGCGCCTGGGCGCGCCTTGAAAACACTGAGTAATCCTCAATTCTTCAAAAAAGGAAGAAATGGTTGTTTGCTGTGGGAGAACAGGTTTCTCATCTTCTTTTTGCTCGTTAAATAAGGATTGAAAATCGTCCGCATAGGAATGCTTAGAAAAGTCCTCAATTGGGATGTCTGACTTTGGAGAAGAGTCTAAACTACTAATATTGATTGCGCCATCCTCATCTTCAAAATCATTATCTGAGAATTCTATAGAAGATGATCGGAGAGGCAAGCCTTCGTTAGTGGAGTGGATAGTGCCAATGGACAGAACATTTACCTTATCCAAACAATTTTTACTAACTACATCTCGTTCCTCAAAGAAAGCCTTATTAAGGTTAACTTGAACCCCTTCAACTATTGAGGGCTTTGCAAGCTCGTTTCCAAAATTAGAATTAGGCTTTCTACGAGAGTAGTAAAAAGGAAGGGGTTGAATTAATCGTTCAGTATTCTTCATACCCGGTGGAAACGAATTGCTCTTTGACCTTTGGTTTGAAATAGCTTCTGCATTTAGCTCTTGAAAAACAGAAGGGCCAATAATGCCCACTTCTTGACCAATGCCCATTTCTTCTCCGACCATAGGGGTGCTCAACTGACTCGGCACATTGTTTGGACCAATTGGTGCGTTTTGAGTAGATGCTTTTCCAAGTTAACCTTATTAGAAACGTTGCCAAAATGAAACTCTTCGTCTGCCAAGACTTCTTACAATCTTCGATATCCAAAGGATTTGAAGAATCTGCAAACAATGAAGTCTTTGAGAGCTTAACGGAGGGGAAAGATGGCTTGGAAGCTTCATCTAAGGCAACCACATTTACCACAAACACTCCACGTTTCGTAGTTATCTCGATAGAAGCCGGAATAAAGCCGCAATCATTAATCTCTACTTGAATGAAAGTTGCTGAACAATCTAACAGATTTAGTGTTGCTGAAGAGATTTTTTTCAAACCTCCAAGATGTGTTCCAATGGCCTTGAAGCAATTTGTGTTCCAAAGCTCTAAAGGTAAGTCGCAGATTTTCACCCAGCCACCAAAGCAAACTGTCAATTCATTCCTGCCATGCTTTTCAAGATCCCGCTTCTCCATCTTCACGTGAAATCCATCTAACTTGCGCCATTTACCATTGAGCCAATCAAAGTTCAAGGGTGTTCCACTTTCGAATCTAAATAAAGCCTTATCTGTCAAGAAAGAGTTAACTTGGCATTTTTTCGAGAAGAAACTTTTGAGGGAGGCAGCAATTGCCTTCCAGCTATCCTGCGCGCAAAACCTTGAGATAACCATGACATTATCCCAATCTGTTTCCACAACTTCATGTTCCTTTGGAACCCAAGAAGAGTTGCTCCCTTTTCTTTTCTCGAAAACCTCAGGTACAATTATGAATTTTCTTCCCCCCGAAGAGGGCCAAACAACCCATTCCAAAAACCAGCCTTTCAAGAGTCTCTTTTTCTGGAGTCGACAAGTTCCATTCCCATCCATAACTTGCATGGAAAATCTTGAATACAAAGGGCAATGCAGAAGTTCCACCAAAAGCCTTTTCTAACCATTGGAAGAGAAATATGAATATTCTTCCTAGAGTCTTTTATGAGAAAACGGTCACCGTCGCACCCAATCCAGTAGTAATTGTTTTGAATGCTGTAATTTCTCCCATCCATTTGAAAGCAGCCAAAAAGGACGGTGAGTTGGTTAGGTGAACTTTTGTTTCTTTTCATTTCTCATCATTGAAAAGTCTCGTTACTTGTTAAAAAAATGAGCAATTTAACTACCTCGTCAATGGAGCTCAAGGACCATTTAAAACCATTTCTCAAACTTTGGGGACAGAAGATCAAAACTATCCTTTTTGAAACTTCAGGGACCAAACAGACTCCTTCCAAATTCGAGGACCAAAAGTATATTTTGCCCTAGTTTTTATCTCTTCTGACTACAATAGTTGGATTGGATGTCTTCCTCCTTTTGTAAAAAACAGAAAGCAAAAAAAATCTATTACCGAAAAATTCACCAAACAGAAACTAGTCCCAAATTTGCAATCCAACGAAGAATGTTAGCAACTACCTCTTTCAATTCCCTGGACTGCCCCGATGCTTCTACTGTGCGTCTCCCTCTTAACAGAAAGAGAGCGAGATTCTTTCAATGTATTTGGAGGAATGTGATGAAATTGAAAGTTCCCTTAGAAAGTTATTCCTCGGTGGAGTGAGGGTTTTAGTTTGGAGAACGATAAATGGGTAAAAGGCCAATCATTTTGCAATTTATTCTCAAGAATTTTCAAGATTTCAGTCAATGGTGATGCAGAAGTGAGATATGGGATCCGACAGTTAATTCACGGGCAGTGGCTGTTAGAATAAATTTAAAGGAGGACGAGGTGGAAGACTATTGCAATTTTCTGAAAATGATGGACAAGATGAGAATTTCCTGAACTGATGATTTTTTTGTCTTGTTTTTTTGTTTTTTTTGATAACCCAAAACTGATGATTGTTGGCAGTGGAATTTAGAAGACGCTGGTTTATTTTCGGTCAAGTCTTTTATTAATGAATGTGAACAAAATTGAAAAGAACAAAATTGTTCCAAGGATACGAACTCCCGAGAAAGAGAGAGTAAAGAAAAAGGAAAACATGAAACCAAAGAGGAATAGCATCCCAAATGAAACAAGAATTATAAAAGACATGAAAGAATAAATAAGCTTTAGGTAGATCCAGCCTTGAACCATCCCAATCCGACACCATCAAAGAAGTAGAAGTTCATCAAAGCCAAAGAGAGCCATTCATTCCCAAACAAAACTTCAAAAAATCGCTGCACGAAGAATCTCCTCTTGGGTTTGCGTGCATTTTTCATTTCTTTTTGGGTGGGAGTGATGCATGTAATTTGGTGTTGGGAAGGTTTCAGGGGACAGGCTTGATGTTTGTTTGGATCCTATTAGGATGATACTTTGTAACTTTTCAATTTCTTAATGAAAAGATTGTTCTGGGTTTTATTGAAAAAAAAAAAAAAGAAGACTGAGGAGTATATAATTGTCAATTTCTTGGATTTTAGTTTGTTTATTATTTGTTCTCCTGATGCTTGTTAAAGATGAAAAATGCAGACTGTTGAGAAAAGGCCTAGAGAAATGATGCTGAGGCGTGAATTTGCAAGTGCGGTTGGGTATCTGAACCAAATTCTTTCGGAAGAAAATCATCTTCAATTTATCCACTGGGACTTCCATAAATTTGCTAAAAGGTGATTTTTCTGCTTGTTGATGTACAAAGAACCTCCTAATACAGTTTGTATTTTATCTGTTTGCATTTTTTTTCTCTGATTTAATGCTTTGGTTTCTTTGCTGATTATAGCAAGGCTGCCAACGTTTTGGCTGTCTTGGGTGCTGTGGCAAGTCAAGCACTTGACTTGACTGGTTTTTACTACAGTGGTAAGCCCAGTGCTGTGAAGAAAAAATCCAATCAAATCAGTCGAACAAACAATTCAAGGTATGTATGCTGTACACACTTTTCTCCATCTGCAGTATTCTTTTTCTGAAAAGGAAAGTAAACTTTTCATTGAATTTTTGAAAAGTTACCCACCACCATTACACATAGTATTGACCTCCCTTTAGGAGTAAAATATACACCCGCAAGAATACCAAAAGAAAGAAAATGGAGATACGTAGAATTCCCAACCCAACAACATTAAGAGAACCCCGAATCATTTTGGGATAAGATGATTCCCTCAGTCGGTTGGTACACCACCATTCCAATGGATACACTTGGGACATGCTTGCCGTCTCATTATGTGATCACCTGTTTTGCAGAGAAAAGAAGCTACTATGAGTCAACTTTATTAGCGTTCCTTTGGTCTTGGACCGAGAGAAACAACTGAATCTTCAAAGATGAAGAAAAATCCTTGGATAGCTTCATGGATGATTTATCTTTTTTGGCTCTCTCTGGTTAAAAATTCATCTTATTTTCGTAGTTCCAGTTTATCTTCTCTTTTTGGCAGGTATTTTTTGTAGCCTCCCTAAGCATGGGATTTGTTTTCTCTCTTTCTTTTTTATATATCATATCAATGACATTGTAGAACGTTTCTCATAAAAAAATATAAAATATAAAAGAAAACCTAAAATGAAAAAGTATGGATGACATACATGAACTGCAAAAACAAAATAAGAAACTAAATCTTCTTTTGCAGCAATCATTAATTCCCAAAATAGGCTTTATGACTTAGAACGAAAGACACTTAACATATCTTCAAGAAAAACTAAAAACAACATATAACTCTGGCCAACACCTTAAAACTAGACCCCAAAATAAAATGTCTTCTTGCTTTACCTTATATCCCCAAGAAACCTTTGCTTTCTTTTCCCTTTGCTTTCTTTCTTTCATTATGAAGAGACAGGAATTTCATTGATTAAATGAAATTACAAAAGGGGAAGGTGAGGAGCTCACTAAAGGTGGATTACAAAAAACTTCTCCACAGAGCTATAAGAGTGGTATGGTAAGAATATCATCCTTAAAATAGAGAAAGCTTGTTTTAGGAAATTCTGAAGCCTAATAAGCAGTAGGAAAATGCTCTCTAGGTTTTCCCTCTCTCTCCAGCAAATTTCTTCTTTAGTTTGTTTTCCCTCGCTCTCCAATGAATGCCCCCAACGAAATGCGATTACGTTTGTCGAAGAGGATGATCAATTGGAGTGTAGTGAGGAGGATCTCCAAGACGATGAAGTGAGCTACCTTGGCCCTGATGAAGGGGATCCGATTAATTGTGTCATCCAACGACTTCTCATCACCCCAAAGGTTGAGCCTGCCCACCAACTGCATGCTTTATTCAAATCCCGGTGCACCATTCAAGGTTAAGTCTGTAATATCATCATTGACAGTGGGAGTACAGAAAATATTGTGGCAAGTAAACTTGTTACAGCCCTACAGTTGCCACTAACACCTCACCCGAATCTTTACAAAGTTTCTTGGATCAAAAAAGGGGGGAAGTTCAGGTAACACATACGTGTACGGTACCCCTGTCTATTGGGACAAGTTACAAGGATCAAATTATATGTGATGTGTTGGATATGGATGTTTGCCACATCCTATTGGGTCGACCGTGGCAATATGATACCCAAACGATCCATAACGGACACAGTAATAGCTATGAATTCAGTTGGATGGGAAAAAAGGTCGTTTTACTTCCTATCCCTCCTTTATCTCAGCAGCCTTCTAAAGAAGGTACACACAAAACTGGCACTTTGTTTGCTCTGTCTTCCGCCAAACAACTTCTCATACATAAGGATATGTCTATTCTTGGGTTGGTAGTCAAAAGCTTCGGAACAACAAACCAAACATACTTCATCCCTCCAGAAAAGATGTTGCAAACTTTGTTCACAACTCCGAAAAGATGTTGCAAACTTTGTTCACCGATGTTATATTTGTCAATCATATAAGGGCTCATCACAAAATGTAGGGCTGTACATCCCCCTACCGATATCACAAGATATTTGGGAGGGCCTATCTATGGATTTTATATTGGGTTTTCCCAAAACACAAAGGGGTTTTGACTCCATTATGGTGGTAGTGGATAGATTCAGTAAAATGACTCATTTTGTAGCTTGTAAAAAATCCTCCGATGCAGTTTCTATTGCTACATTATTCTTTATAGAGATTGTACGTCTCCATGGTATCCCAGAATCCATAGTATCTGATCGAGATGTCAAGTTCCTTAGCCATTTTCGGCGAACCTTGTGGAAAAATTTTGATACTACACTAAAATTCAGCACTACTAGCCATCCACAAACGGATGGGCAAACCGAGGTTACAAATCATTCATTAGGAAACTTGCTTCGATGCCTTAGCGGAGATCGTCCAAAACAGTGGGATATGACACTAGCACAATTTGAATTTGCATTTAACCACATGAAGAACCGTACTACAGGGAAGTCCCCATTTGAGGTTGTATACACTAAACTCCCTCAGATAACTATTGACCTATCTAATCTCCCTGTTAATTTTGATATTAGTGTGGAGGCAGAGGAAATGGCAACTCGGATTACACAGCTCCATGAAGAAGTTCGTCGACATTTAGAGCTGTCAAATGCTAAGTACAAGTAAATGGCAGACAAGAAGAAACGATTCAAGGAATATCAGATTGGGGATCTTGTAATGATTCACTTGCGGAAGAATCGATTCCCCGTTGGAACTTATAATAAATTGAAGAAACGGAAGCTTGGTCCTTTTGCTTTACTTGCATGTTTTGGGGAGAATGCTTATAAGATAGACCTCCCGCTGGATTACAACATCAGCCCCGTTTTCAATGTAGCAGATATTCATCCTTTCTATCCCCCCGATGAGTTTTTGTTAGTTGATTAAAACTCGAGGACGAGTTTTTTTTTTAGGTGGGGGAAATTGATGTAGCCGTATGGCCTTGGGTAGCTTGTTTAGTTTTTAAGTCTAGCTTATATTTGTAGTTCTTTTAAAGGACCCTTTCACTGTGTAGTAACTTCAAAGTTACCTTTAGTTGTTAATAGCTTCTTGGTTTGGATCTCCCTATAAATAGGAGGGGTTTTCCACATTTAATAAGATAGATTGAGATTTCTCTTACTTCTTGAGTGAGTCTCCATCACTCGGGCATTGGGGAAATGCATTTTGAACAAATCCGGAATGCTTTCAATGGCAAGAAGGGTAGAGTGTCGATTGTCAGGGCAGCTTACCTTTTTTTTAGTTGAGTTGGAGGTGTCCCTTGAATGAGACGAGGGGAGAAAATGGCTTTTTGAGAGAACACTCTCTTCTCTCTCCTCTCATAGGTCCCCGTCCTTCCTTAGAATCAACCCATTAGGTCAGTTTCTAGTTTCAAGTGTCCTTTGTACTTCTTAGTTAAGAATAAGCATTTTTCGTATTATCTCATAAAATGATAATTTTTTTAATTGAAGTTATTGAATTGAATGTGTTATTGCCTTTACATTTCTCTTGCTTAGTGTGGTTCGAAAATCATTATGTTGATCTCAATGCAAACCCCAGTTCAAGATTATTTCTTCAAGCAAGAAAGAAATGATCATGGAACGTGTAGAATTTGTAAGATGAGAATTGGCTTATGGTGATTTATATTTGGAGGTTTTTGAAGACAGCATTGAGGCTTAGGATTTCGTGATTACTTTTTATTAGCATTCGGATGCAGTTTAGTTCTTGTGTCCCTAGCTTCTACTTGGTTCTTTTTGAAGTGTGGTCTTCGCTCTTGGTGCTAACGAAGGCTTTCTGACGAAGATTCTCTTGATCAAAGTAAGAAAATCTCAATCTACCTTTTATTAACCGAAGAATACTCCTATATATAGGGACTATAACTAGCAAAACATAACAAACACTAGTAACCTATAGTTACCACACGGTAAAAGGATTTAAAACCTACAACTAAGCTTATGTCATTAAAGCTTTGTTTTTAAACTACCCAAAGCCATAAACGGCTACATCAATTTCCCCCACCTAATAAAAAAAACCCGTCCTCGAGTTAAGCCGCTAAATCAAACTCATCAGGGGGGTGGAATGGGTGAATATCCGCTATATTGAAGACCGGATTGATATTATAATCGCTTGGGAGGCTGATTTTGTAAGCATTCTCCCCAAACCTTTCAAGTATAGCATTGTCCCACTTGGAATTCTTTGAATCGTCGCTTCTTTATCTGCAACGGCCTTGTACTTGGCATTTGATATCTCCAATTGTTGCTATCCCTTATAATTTGACTTCTTTTGCTCATTTTTTTTCTGTCCTTTTCTAATGTCCGATCCCCTGCAGCTACATAATTATAATTAAATTTAAAATAAGTCATTTAAAACTGTCATATATATATAAGAAAGTATCAAACAATTGTCGTATGGCCGAAAGTATTATTTCAACATATATACAACTACTTCTAATCGCTGCACTATATAACATTAAAAAATTTGCTTATATTATGTATACCCTGATATTTGTTTATCATACATTATAGAACATTCAATATTTCATGAAGTTGAGTAATTCGGGCTGCCATTTCCTCCGCTTCCACACTAAAATCAACAGAAAAAGGAATATTAGCGAGATCTACAGTTAACCTAGGGAGTTTAGTATATACAACCTCAAATGGGCACTTCCCTGTGTTCGGTTGCTCATATTGTTGAAAGCAAACTCTGCCTGTGCAAGTGCCATGTCCCATTGCTTTGGACGATCCCCACTAATGCATCGAAGGAGGTTGCCCAACGAACGATTAGTTACTTCTGTTTGTCCATATGTTTGCAGGTGGCTCGTAGTGCTAAATTTTAGTGTAGTATCAAACTTTTTCCATAAAGTCCGCCAAAAGTGACTAAGGAATTTTATGTCCCGATCGGATACAATGGATTTTGGTATACCGTGTAGGCGCACAATTTCACGAAAGAACAAGGAAGCAATGGAAACTGCGTCCGAAGTTTTTCGGCAAGCTATAAAATGGGCCATTTTACTGAACGTGTCCACAACAACCATTATAGAATCGAAACCCCTTTGGGTTTTAGGAAGACCAAGTACAAAATCCATTGATAGATCTTCCCATATATTTTCGGGAATAGGTAAGGGTGTGTATAACCCCGTATTTTGTGATGTCCCTTTGTAGGATTGGCAAATATAGCATTTATGGACAAAATTAGTAACCTCCTTTCTAAGTGGGGGCCAGAAAAACCGAGACATGACAATTGTGATTGTCTTGTCTCGACCTAAATGGCCTGCTAACCCGCCCGAATGTATATCTTTAACAATAGCTTCCCGAAGGGATGTATGAGGAATACATAGGGTATTTTCTTTGAATAAATAACCATCGAAAATATGATAATCAGGTGAAGCTATATGTTGAGTACAATTATGCCAAATGTCTCGAAAGTCCACATCAGTAGCATAAGTATCCGGAAGATGGTCAAAAGCGATGACTTCACCTTTGAGTAATGTAAGGAGGCTGTGCTTCCTGCTTAAAGCATCGGCCGCTTTGTTGCTACTTCCCGAAGTATGTTTTATGACAAAGTCAAATCTCTGTAAAAATGATAGCCACCGTGCATGCATTCTACTAATAGATTTTTGGGTATGCAAAAATTTTAATGAAAAATGATCAGTGAGAAGGACAAATTCTTTCCCTAGAAGGTAGTGTTCCCATTGTTTTACAGCCCTAACCAAAGCATAGAGCTCTTGTTCATATGTACTCCATTTTTGTCTTGAAGGACTTAACTTTTCACTAAAATATTCCACTGGGTGATTGCTTTGTGAGAGAACAGCCCCTACCCCAATACCCGAGGCATCCACAGATACCTCAAACGGTTGGTCAAAGTTCGGTAATGCAAGGACGGGACTACTGCTTAATCTGGCTTTTAAGATGGTAAAGCTGTCGGTTTGGGTTGGTCCCCACAGAAATGGTCCCTGTTTTAGACAATTAGTTAAGGGGGCAGCTAGGGAACTAAAGTTGCGAATGAATTTTCAGTAGAAGGAAGCAAGGCCAAGAAAACTTTGGACATCTTTTAGAGTTTTTGGTTCTGGCCATTCAACTATAGCTTTAATTTTTTGCGGGTCCATTTTTACAGTATTGTGTCCTATAAGGAAACCAAGAAAGGATATCTCAGATGTGACAAAAAGACACTTTTTAAGGTTTATGACTAGCTTATTAGTGGCTAATACCGAAAAGACTTGATGTAGGTGTGTGATGTGGTCAGACATAGATGGGCTATATATAAGTATGTCATCAAAATAGACTACCACAAATTTATTAATAAAAGGAAGTAATACCTGGTTCATAAGGTGCATAAAAGTACTTGGTGCGTTGGAGAGGCCAAATGGCATGACAAGCCATTCAAAGAGACCTTCATTTGTCTTGAATGCCGTCTTCCATTCATCCCCTGGCCGTAGGCGAATTTGATGGTATCCACTCCGAAGATCTATTTTGGAGAATGTTGTAGCACCACTAAGTTGATCCAAGAGGTCACTGATGCGGGGAATAGGAAAGCGGTATTTTATAGTTATTCTATTAATGGCTCTACTATCCACACACATCTGCCATGTGCCATCCTTCTTAGGGGTAAGCAAGGCGGGCATAGCACAAGGGCTTAAACTAGGTTGGATGTGTCCTTTATCAAGGAGCTCTTGGACTTGATCGTGTAAAATTTTGTATTCCTGTGGATTCATTCGATAATGGGCTAGGTTAGGCAAGGTAGCCCCGGGAAAGAATTCAATATTGTGTTGAATATCTCTTAAAGGGGGCAAGCCCTTAGGAGCTTCTGTAATGGTCTTAAATTCAAGGAGTAATTGTTCCATCTCGGTTGGAATAGAGTATGGTTGTTCGATAATTCCAAAACTTTTGACTACAAGACCAAGAACAGGCATATCTTTCTGTAATAGTAGTTATTTTACCGAGGACAGTGTGAACAAAGTACCGGTTTTTGGCATACCGTCTGCTGAAGGTGTAGGTTTAGATGGAGGGATAGGCAATAATACCACCCTTTTTCCCATCCAACAAAATTCATACGTGTTATCGCGTCCCCCATGGACTGCTTGTATATCATATTGCCATGGTCTACCAAGTAGAATATGGCAAACGTCCATATCCAAAACATCACACACAATTTGGTCCTTGTAACTAGCTCCAATGGACAAAGGGGCCGTACATGTGTGTGTGACTTGAGCCTCCCCACCTTTTTTTATCCACGAGACTTTATATGGAGTTGGATGGGGATATAACGTCAAATTTAATGCTGAAACTAGTTTACCAGCCACAATGTTTTCAGTGCTACCACTATCAATGATTAAGTTACAAACTTTACCATTGATAGTGCAACGAGATTTGAATAAAGCATGTCGTTGGTAAGCTGGTTCGACTTTTGGAGTGAGGAGGAGGCGTTGGACAACGCAATTGATGGTCTCACCTTCATCAGGACCTATGTATTCAATGTCCTCTTCTGGAGTTTCTTCCTCACTATAATCCGGTTGGTCCTCTTCTTCAATGAAAGTAACAGCTTTTCGTTGTGGATATTCATTCGAAAGATGTCCCACCTGCCCACATCGAAAACATTTGCCCAAGGTTGGGCGGTTATAAGTATTACTTACTTTTTTTCCAGCAGTAGGGTCCGTGGTTTTGGTAGCCGGAGAAGTGTCGTTGGCTATTTGTTTTCCTTTGGACGACGTGCTCACATGTGGCGCGGTAGGTGTGTCCACAGAGATAGCATTTCTTTTTGAAGAAGCCCCTTGATCCCAAGTAGTGCGCCGTGCATATGTTTTCTTATACCGGTTGTTAATTTGTTCTTCAATAGTTGTTGCAGTAGATATGGCTTCATTGAGGTACCCAAGAGGCTGCAATGCAATCTGTTCTTTAATATCTGCCCGCAAGCCGCCAACAAATCATGCGACCAAATACTGCTGGCTTTCCAAAAGATTTGTTCTTGCACCCAGGCGATGGAACTCCTCCGTGTATTCAGCTATGGAACGAGTTCCTTGTCGACAATTTTGATACTGATTATATAAAATCTGCTCAAAATTGATGGGAAGGAACCGTTCCCTCATTAGCTTTTTCATACATTCCCATGTCCGAATAGGGCGCTTACCATATCGTTGTCGATTTACCTCTAACTGATCCCACCACGCCGAGGCGCCACCTTTGAGTTTAAAAGCAACAAGCCGTACCTTTTTCTCCTCCAGGGTGTTCATGTAAGAAAAAAAAATTTCCACGTTCCGAACCCATTCCAAGAATCCCTCAATTTCCATCTTGCCGCTGAAGGATGGGAGGTCGATCTTCATCTTAAAATCAGGCGCCTCATGGTGCCTAACCTGTCGCTGTTGAAAACCCCGTTGGTTGTCCTCCGTCTCCAAGTAATCATCTTCTTCATCATTAGAAAAATCCAAGTAAAAGTCGTGGCGTCTTTGGAACAGCGGGTTGAGGTTAACTTCTTGATGATGCTGATGATAATCTTGATGTATTCTTGGTCCTCTGTTATAATCTTGATGAAATCTTTGAGGTACTACCGGCTTTTCTTGAATATGAATACCTTGTCTATCATCCTTCTGAACATCTTGACTGAATCTTGGAGGCAAAGGTTGGTCGTTCTTTGCAGAATTCTGGCTCACATTCAACATCTCCAATTGCTGATGAATCATCCCCAGTATTTGCTTAATCTCACCCACATCACTTTGTAGATTCTTGATCTCTCCGTCAACCAACTGCAAGCGTTTGGTGACCGTCCGTGGTGAGAGAACGACTGGTTGATCCGCTTCTTTACTTGTTATGGAAGAGTTGTCTCCCATCGTCGGTTTCTTTCCTGCCATCGAGTGCCCAGCAAAGTTTGGGAGCTCTGATACCAATTTGACGAAGATTCTCTTGATCAAAGTAAGAAAATCTCAATCTGCCTTTTATTTTTTTTTGAACAGGAAACGAACTTTTCATTGATAAATGAAAAGGAACATAAAATGTTCAAGGATACAAACTCCAAAGGAGTGAGAAAGATAAAACATAAAGTTGAAAGAAAATAAATAAAATTACAAAGGAGAGCTAAAAGCATCCCAATTAGAATCAATCATGCTAGGTGAGTAATTGACAAAAAGATTGGAAAGAGCACACCATTGAGAAGCTTTGAATTTGGCAATGTGAAAACATTCCAACGGATGCCTTTTTAACCCTTTGAAGGTCCTTTGATTGCGCTCGAACCATAATTCATAAATAAGGACTTTAAGACCGTTGACCCAAAGTAATGTAGCTTTAGGATTCATGTGTAGACCAAACAGCAACTGAAAAACCAAGTTCGAGACTGACTTGTCCATAACGCAAGGTAGATTGAAGATACCCAAAAAGGCAGACCAACAGGTTGCTGCAAATGGGCAGAAAAAGAAAGTGTGCAGCTGATTTTCGCTTGAGTTTACACAAAAAACACAAGCAAATGGCTGGAGAAAAATATATGGTATCTTTTTCTGCATAATTTCAGCTGTATTGACCTTACCAAACATAAGAATCCATGTAAGGACATTAACCTTCTTGGGGCTACCAGAATTCCAAAGCTTTGAGCAAAAATCTCGTGGTAATGCAGCAAAGGGAGCCTTAGAGTTACATAAGGAGCTGACAGAAAAAGTCCCATTTTTATTCAGATTCCAAGAAAGTTTGTCTTCATCATCATTTAACAAAACCAAATTCAGATTKTCCAATAATTCAATATAYTCAGCAAWTTCTCCATCTTTTARCGACCTTCTAACTTCAATCCTCCAAGAGGAGGTGGTTGAATCCCAAGCTTCATGAACCGAAAGGTAGGGGTTCGAGGAAACCCGAAACGTAAGTGGAAACTTGTCCTTTAAAAAAGACTCGCCCAACCACAAGTGATGCCAAAACAAAGTACGTTTGCCATTTTTTACTGATAATGAAGAGAATTTTTGTACCTTTTTCCACTGTTTTTGAATGTTGTTCCAAGGGCTACGACACCCCAAATTCTTCTTTTCCAGAGTGTTCCAATCAAACAATCTGTTTCATAAATGCTGGCCACAACCCGGCGCCATAGCGCAGAAGTTTCCAAACTAAACCTCCAACCCCATTTCGCAAGAAGAGCATGGTTCTTATTCAATAACATACCAATGCCCAAGCCACCATTTGCACTAGGGCGAGAAGCTAAATCCCATCGACCCAAATGCTTTAAAGACGCATTTGAACCATCTCCCCAAAAAAATTTTCTGATATACTTTTCAAATTGCTTGCTGATACGTCCAGGCATTTGAAAAAGCGATAAGTAATACAAAGGGATGCTACCCAACACCGCTTGGCACAAAGTCAGTCTACCTCCTCTAGATAATTGATATCGCTTCCATCTATCGAGTTTCTTTAGGATCTTGTCCTTAACAGGGAACCAAAAGGCTTCAAGCTTTGGATTTCCACCTAAAGGAAGCCCCAAGTACATAATGGGCATATGTTCAATTTAACAATTCCACTTTGCAGCAAACAACGCTACTTTTTGGGTATCAATATTAATTCCACATAATGATGATTTATCCCAATTTATTTTTAGGCCAGACAACCATTCAAATGCCTTAATAGTATCGAAAAGAATCTCCARCATATCATCATCATCCTTACAAAACAACAAAGTATCATCTGCAAAATGTAGATGAGAAACATGAACATGATTTCTGCCGACAATAAAACCTTCAAAAATACCCTTTTCATGTAGGCGATCCAAAAAACTACTAAACACATCACTGATTAAGAGAAAAAGGAAAGGAGAGAGAGGGTCTCCTTGCCTTAAACCTCTAGAAGCTGAGATTCTTCCTCTC
>NW_019104578.1:859938-879443 GCF_001995035.1 Momordica charantia
GTTAGGGTAATATGAGGGATAGAACCTGCAAACCTCTTCCATCAGCACCAGGATTCCTCCCCTCCCCGAAGACTTCAAGAATAGAACACTCTTGTTGAAAGCTAATAGCATATATACTCTCAGCAAATGAGAAGCTATGGAAGCCCTTTGCATTTAAGTGTTTCCCAATAGCGCACCAACCTACCATCCCCAAGGTTGAAAAGGGACTTTACTAGCAATCAATAAGGTGCTAATTGCTCCTGGTAAGCTACTAAGGACTTTTTCTTCCCTCTTCAGAAAAAATTGTCGTCCATCCTCCACAATATGACCTATCGATGATGAGGCTGACTTTGTGTCAAAGGGAATCCTTCTCTTCAGGGAATCTCCATAGCTATTTATGTAGCCAGTAATGCCTAATTCTTTTGCTTTAGCCTTTAGGTTACGAATGCTGAAGCTTTTGGTCATTCCTTTATTGCTACCTTTCTGCTAAAAAAATTATAACTACAGAAGTCTTCTGCTCAGAGAGCACCAAAGAATAATTTTCATTGCATTATGACACAGAACTTTGTTTCTCAAAAGCTATGTTCACGAAGCAGTAATATGTAGTATCATAAAGTACTTCTCTATGTTATAACACTTACTAGTATATGCATAGTGCAAATGGATCAATTACCTTCAGTGTTTCGTTCCATGTGTTGAACTTCCAATTCATACAGCGCCCACAATGAAGTTGGTAACTTGGTAGGTATAGTTCCTGGATCTGAAAAAAAAGAATCTTGTCATGTAAAAGGGAGAAAAAGGCACTTCAATTTTGGTTCCTTAACCATTCAACGTATGGTGGTTAGACTTTTGTGCAATATTACAACAACAACCTCTCTAATCAAGGCCAGGTATAATGATTTCCAGTTATAATGTAACGTTTGTTACTTCTTTATGTCTAGTCCAGGTACCTTGCAATGACATCAGTTGAAGAAGCCAATGGTTGGTATGGTGGTACATTACTTGGCGATCAAGATGAAAGCAGTGAGATATATAAACACTATTCTGAGTTATGCGAGGTAATTGGATGCTGGTCATTCGATACGCAGCTTATAGCTTGTTGCATTCATTCATTCATTCAAATGGTTAACTGTTATAATTTGGCTACCGTGATATGCCTTTAAATATGTTAATTTTTTTTTAATTTTTAATTTTTTAATTTCATAATGGAGAGAAATGCCCTTTATCGAAGTATGATAAATATATATGAAAAAGAGGCGGCTCTTCTTGTCAACTGTCTCGATAGCAATCCTGCTACAGCAACTCTCTGAATGCCATGACTTTCCCTCTCCAAGTGATTTTATTTATAAGTTAAGGAACATTTTTATGAAATATTAAGTCTGCTCCTATGGTAATTCAGTTTTGTATGTTTTCAAGTTACTTTATTGGCAGATTACTGATGTTATTAGTGAGCTAAAGATTTGTCCTTTGATAAAGACGAAGTTCAAGTCACAGATTATGTTTATATTTTACTGAATTAATTGCTGTTTGAATTTTGTTGCCTTGTGATATGATATGACACAAATGCGAATAGATTAGATTATGGGGGTTTCTTTGTTAAATGGGGTGATTGCAGAGTTGACATGCTTTGGAATCTTGATTCACAGGGCCCTGCCACGATGTCCTTCCAGAATGATCCTGAAAGGGAAAAGCACTATGCTGATCTTCTACGCATGGGTGCGATTGATGTTATAGATGATGCTTCTATCGAAGAAGACATGGAGGCAGCTTTGAAGGAGTATGATGATATTGGAGTGGATCTTGGGATCATACCTTCATCGTGCAAGTACTTTGCCGAAGATCCTAGTTGGTTGACTAGATGGATCATTGGAGAAGAGAAGCTGCAGAGGATATGAGTTGAATGAACCCCCATTTACATTACCTATTACTAACTGGTTTATCACACTGAATTGCTTGTCTACGTGTTCTAACATTGCGAATAAAGATCATCGGTTGTACTACACAGTACATTCAAGCGAAAACCGAGATAAAATGTAAAAATGTGCCTGTGTATTTTTCAAGGAGGATCAACTGTAGTCATTTGCACATCTCCAGAACCTGTTATTAAAAAAGTAGTCATCAGCTCACTCGTCTTCTGCATTTCACCTTTTGACATGTTTGCAGTAGAATTATGCGATTCACCGTTTAAAGCTCTTTATGTTGGGAGCTTATAACAGGCTGTAAGCGAGAGATCCAACTTGCTTACTGATTAATAAGCAAAATGTCGAAGTCAAAGGTTTACGATTTGGCCATTTTAAATCTGAAACTAAGGGGCGCCCTAAAATAGCTGCTTTTTCGTTTATCCGGTTTGTCGCTCCTTTTAGGTCGCGTTCAATTACTATTTATTTGATTGATTCTTTACTAGAATTTTTATCGAATCATAACCAGACTTATTATTGTTGAAGAATCAGATGTAAAACAATATAATTCTTTCTTAATTCTTGTTAATTACAAAGAAAATTAAAAAAATTGTCTCAATGTTATTTTTTATTATTAAAAAAAATAATTTTTAATTTATTTCGTTGATGGTAAATAATTTTTATTGTAACAATTTATTTAATATTAGATAATAACCCATAATTAAGATAAAATTACATTAACAAAAAATTGTTTAATATAATTTTTATTAGAACAATAATCTTTAATATAAATGATATTAGTCAAATCGATCATAGTTTAAGTGGGTAAGACATTTATCTCTGATCGAAAGGTCATGAGTTCGAACCCCTATTTCACTGTTGTACTAAACAAAAAGATATTAGATTTTATTGTTCTAATATTTTAATAACGATAAATCTTATTCTAGTAATTTTTTTATGCTTTGTTAATTAATATTAACAAAGTAAAATTAAAAATGAAAATTTTTGTAATAAAATCACATTAACTCATAAGTTATTAGTATAATTTTTGTATTCAGAAGAAATCTTGTTAGTGATATAAATAAATAAAAAATAAAGTAAATAAATTTATTTTGTTCTTACTTTTTTAACCGTGGCAAGCACAACTGCACAAGAGGACAAAAGGGAGGGGAGCCCACTATTATCCTTTATTATTTTAGGTGCACACGTTGAAATGCAGCGCCGAAACACCTGTCTCTCAGTACAAACTACGCGTCCATCTGTTGACTATCTTCCTCGATAATAAATATATCTACTGCCCTTGATCTACGTCTCTTCGTCATTTTGAACTGGGAACTTGAAGATGACCAACCTATTTGCTTTGTGTGTCATTGTCACTTCTCTAACTGCCGCGGGACTCTGGTCTCCTTCTCCGGCGTCCAAGCAAGATCACGAGCAGGATGTTATCGTTAAAGAAGGCCACCGAGTGGTTGTGGTCGAGTATGGCGACCAAGGTCGACAAAGTACTAAAGTTTCCATCTCTCCGGAACCCGAGTCCAAACCCAACCCACTGCATAACCCCAGCGCTAGCCAAGACTCCGAAACCGAAAGGCACCGCTCCAGAGATCTTATATGCGATGCCTTCGGCAAATGTAAACATAAGATAGCCAATGCCGTGGGGAAAGCTAAAGTGATGGTTTCGGAGACAGCCGAGGACGTCGGAGAGGCTGTCGCCGACGCATTCGATGAGGCCAAAGACACTGTTTCAGACAAATCCCATCGAGTCAAGGAGTCGGTTGAGAAAGCCAGAGAGGGTGCCAACGGGTTCGTGGAAAAAACGAAAGACACAGTTTCAGGGAAAGTACACGACTTGAAAGAGGGTGCAAAGGAGAATGCGAAGGAAGTCAAAGGCAGAGGAGAAGGCGTTGTGGAGGATTCTGAACGACAAACTGCAGAGAGGATTAAAGCTGGTGGAAACAAGCTGATGGTAATACTTGGTAGAGGAGTAAAGCTTGTGAAGGGTTCCGTTAGGTACTTGGGTTCCGCAGAGTCATTGAGATCAGTAATGGGTGTGTTGAGTCTGCTAGGATTTGCTATGGCTTTGGGAATGGGCGTGTGGACTACTTTCATTTCTAGCTATGTGCTGGCGATTGCGCTGCCAAGGCAGCAGTTGGGTGTGGTGCAGAGCAAGATATATCCTGTGTACTTTAGGGCCATGGCTTCCAGCATTGGGATGGCCTTACTCGGCCATCTATTCAGCCATAGCAACACCTACACAAAGGCTCAAGTGGTCCAAGGATATGTACTTTTGGCTGCACTTTTGATGACTTTTGCCAATTATATCTACATGGAGCCTCAAGCCACCAAGGTATCTTCTGACCTTTCTAAGTTTACCAATGCCCTGTTATTGTGTATTTATTGCTGTGCGACTGCAGGTAATGTTTGAGAGGTTAAAAATGGAAAAGGAAGAAGGAAGAGGAATTGAAGATATAACCGCCGATCCAGCAATCACAACCAGCAAAGCCGCAATGTCTGCTACATTGCAGGCCACAGAAGTTGTAGACCGGGAGGTGGTGAAGTCCAGAATCGTGGGGTTGAATCAGAGGCTAAAGAAGCTGAATTCGTATTCATCCTTGTTAAACCTGCTCACTCTCATGGCTCTCACCTGGCATCTTGTGTACCTCAGCCAGCGTCTTCGCATATCGTGCTGAGAACACAATGTCTTTCTTTTTTTTTTTTCCTGCTTTGTTTTATTAAGATGATGTGCATATTTTACCTGAAGTAGATACTAGATAGATAGTGTTACTGTTATTAGGTGGTCCAGTCCATGGTCCAACAAGTAGTAATGTCAAATGTTGGAACTCAACTTTGCCCTCCATGTTTTCACATGTATTGTATTGTATTGTATTGTGTTT
This sequence comes from Momordica charantia, assembly GCF_001995035.1. Next base: position 864,710 of record NW_019104578.1, read on the forward strand.
TCACATGTATTGTATTGTATTGTATTGTATTGTATTGCTTTCTTCGATTTCCTAAATTGCTGGCAGAACTTTGTTTGGATCCTTGGCATCTGATATGGAGAGTCGATAGTTTAGCGATCATGTATCGTCTCTTCTATACAGTTTACAGAAGCATCATCACAAGAAGGGCCGAAACAGGATCAAACACAATTTATTCTATGGAGATAGAAAATCATAGGGAATAAGCAATCTGGCCATGTGCCGGCCTAATTTTCCTTACTCGAGTTGGTTCGAGGTTCTTGATGAACGCAATTCGTTCACTAACAAACTCAATCTTAAAGTCTATTATGCAACTTAATTCTATCAAGTTTAGTAAACAATTCAAATTACATATACCGTTACCTTCCAGGTGATGTGCTAAAAATAGCTCCTGCTCGAATTCTTGGATTTTAGCCTTTTCTTTCTCCAGTTGCTCTTTGAGTACGGTGACTTGTCTTCTGAGAAACGTTTTGTGGTCCATCATGTATTTTTGTTGTTTCTTGATTGGAAAATTCCTAAACCTTTCCAGCACATCGAATGCTTGTTGTGGAGAAGGCCAAATCTCGATTTGTGAGTCGTGGACATTATGAATAACCGCACAGGCAACAACTCCGCATAGTGTCGTAAGTTGGCTCAGATTTTTCAGTAATCCCGCCTTCCTTTTCTTCAGTGTTGCTCTTCTCAAGGTCCCGTTACTAATCAAATCGTGCTTGACCTTGCTCCTGCCAATGCTTCAATAATATGAAGAGAAGCCTACCTTTTGCCCCAGAATATATATACCCCTCCTGTGTTGTGTTGTATATGGCAAGAAATTGCTGCGGTACGTTTTAAATTTTCGAATTCACGTGGATTGTCCCATTAACACAGTTACTACAAGCAACATCAGAAAATATGGAATGCTATTGAGGAAAGATTCTGAACGAGAAGGATTTGGCTGTTAGGCCTTCCAAGTAGGGAAGGTTATCCCAACTAAGAGAACCAATCACTCTAAATGCAAATAACAGCAAAAGAGGTCTTTTTCAATCATTGAAATAGGAAATAATCCACTGTGAAGAACAAGCATCTCAAATATGCAAGAATTTAAATTAGATCAAACATCATTAACTCAGAATTCAGCAGTACATGACTACACGTATTATTTGCCTTTAGATGGTTTTTAGATTTCTGATTTCTGATATTAACAATCGGATAGACAAGTTCGAAGGGTGTATTATACGCACCGGCCATGAAGGAAGTTTTTAATGGAATGGAGGCGTGGAGCAGCGTCTTATGTTTTTTGTCTATAGATTATATGATGCGGAATATCCTTAAAATTAAAATATGTATATTTATATAGGATGGGAATGGAGATGAAGACACCGGTCTATACTCTATAGCGTGATTCTGGATGTAGTATACAGTAACAATAGAAATGAACCACAATAATCAGTAATTCATATCTAATATTCGTGAATTTCCAAGTTAACATCGTTTATCACATGATAGTAACCATGCTCCCGCAGGCCATAACTAAACCAGATGACCTCGTCGACTTCCTCGTTCCATTCCCTTTATGTCATTTTTCATTTTTGGGTTGGTACAGATTTTAAGCTCAAATACATTCACGCACATGTTTTCGAACAATTAATTTTACATTGATCAACTCAAATAGATGGTCCACAACATCTGTTCATCTCAGGTTTAAATTTTAAGATCAAACCCAAATTCTAATCGCAGAACATATTCTGAACCCATTAAAAATTCACAAAATCTCAACAATTTGATGACATTTACACTAGCAACAAAAACACCGAAAAAAAGAAAGTGAATTGATATCAACCTAATAGTGGAATTACATTGCTATTTTTAAAGTCACAAAATCTCGCATCCCCATTTATGTCGTTGTCACCATCACCACATTCATAAACAGATCGAACGAGTAGTAACTGGTCATCCAAGTACCTTTGTAATAGACCGATCTCTTCCTCCCCGTCCTCCGGGAGCGCTGCTGCGCAGCCGCCTTCCTCGCATCGCCGCAACCGTTCGATTTCTGGGGAATCACGAAGAGATATGCTTCGCCTGTGACGAGCTAGGCGGATGCAGAGCTCTATGGCACAGATGAAGGGGAAAGTAGCGCAGAAAATGGGAACTAGGAGGGGGGAACAAAGCAAGACAAAGACAAAGCGGGTTCGGCTGGAACAAAGCCAAGAAGAGGCAGCAGCAGCGGCGGTGGCTAACATGATGACGGGCGGATTTTTATGGAAAACGGAGAGGTTGAGGATCGAATACATCCGGCTCGTAAGATGGACTTCATGGTGTGAGCCTGAGGAGCGGGGAGAAGGTGAGACTTGGGGGGATTGGGGTTATGGCTGCCAATCTGGGTTCTGGGTCTCCACGACGAAGACGCCTCTTCCTCTTCAAACCCAAACCCAAACCCAAAACCAAACTCTGTTTGTTATCGTTTAATTAAGTGATTATTAATCTATTAAAATAATACTCTTCTGGACTTTTTACTTATTATGTGGCATTGACTAAGAGTCTACGTGGCAAATTTAATTGCCAAATACGATGGGTTTGGTTCATTTCGGTCAAAGAACTCCAACAACCCCCATTTTGTGCAAAAGATCATGGGATTATGGTATATCATAAGTCACCTTCAATATATACCCAAAATAATATCACTAACAATAGATTCCATTTCCTATTCTTCTGAGCTTGAATCATAAGAATTGTTACAAAATGTAAACTTAAATGAATTTTTCGATTTTTTTTTCTGTTGAACTAAAGTTCAAGGTGAGCGATGAACATGTAATATTGTTGGAAGGCAATACAACTCTGTGCACGTTCCTTCTCAATTGTTGCTATCCCTTATAATTTGACTTCTTTTGCTCATTTTTTTCTGTCCTTTTCTAATGTCCGATCCCTGCATAATTATAATTAAATTTAAAATAAGTCATTTAAAACTTTCATATATATATAAGAAAGTATCAAACAATTTTCATATGGCGGAAAGTATTATTTCAACATATATACAACTACTTCTGCACTATATAACATTAAAAAAATAGCTTATATTATGTATACCCTGATTTTAGTTTATCATACATTATAGAACATTCAATATATACCTTCATATTTCACACATTAACACATCATGTGTTAATATCTTCTGAAGAACATTTTCTATAATAAATAAATGGTTAAAAAACATTTTTAGTCTCTATAATTTTGCTAAAGCAACAATTTAATTCATGAACTTTAGTTTGTAATGATTTAGTCTATGTATTTTCAAATTTGTAACAATTTAATCCTTGAACTTTAATATGTAACAATTTAGTCATGTATTTTAAAGTTGGTAATGATTTAGTCCTTATCTTGCATGTATAGATTGATAAACTAAAAAGGTACCAAATATGTTTGTGAATTAGAAATATTAAATTATTATATGATAAAATTTGAAACTTAATTTTAATAAAAAAATTTAGATAGGGACTAAATTGTTACAAGTTAAAATTCAGGACTAAATTGTTACTTTTAAAAGGACAAAATGTGATTTTTAACCTAAATAAATCTATTTTAACACACAAATATCTAAAATTGTGGACAATGACTTTTTTTAACCGTTTGGGTAATGGAAGCTAAACTTCCTTTTGGTTCTCGTCGAAAACAACTATAGTCTTTTTAACCCATTTTAATAAAAGAACTCGAAAAAAAAAATTAAAAATTTGAAAAATAAGTTTTTTATAATTCTAAGAGTTTTAAAGGAAACAACAAACTTTTTTATAAATGTCTCAAAAGGAAAAAAAAAGATCATCAAAAAAAATTTTATTTATAAAACAAATAATACAACAAACCTAAACACCTAAATATAAATGTACATGCAATATTTCATTACCATTATTGAATTATAGAAATCAATATATATTCAATAAATCTATATTGGGAGAACGTAAGAAAAATATTTTTTGACCATTTTATCCCTTACTAAATTTACAATTTATCAACTATGTCATTAACACATTATTAATATTAAATTAATTATTAACTATTAATTATTAACTATTAATTATTAATACTAAATTTATAGAATTTAAAATATTAGAATGTTATAACATAAAATTAATTTTTTTCTTTAATTATCGATACTACTAGATGTATAGGATTTAAAAGGTTATAATGCGAAAAGTTTTTCTACGACATAAAATTAATTAATTTTTTATTTAATTGTAATTCATATAGAATTTGAAGAGTTTAAGAATTTCAAAAGTCTTTGTAACTTTTTATTGTCTACTACTATAAAAATAGGCTTTCTTCCACCATTTTTTTCACGACATTTTTCACTACTTTATTTTTAATTTTCTCAAAACATCTCTAAAATATTATTCAATCTCGAAAACATCTCAAGATGTTTGTGACATATTCATCAAATTGCAAATGATGCACGTGCCAAACCTATATATCTCGAATACTATGTTTGCAACGTTACCGTTTTACAATTTTATGAAGTTGGATGTACCTAAAAGATGAGTGTATAGTTGGGATTTGAATGTTTTTTGTTACTATTTTATTCTCTTATTACGAAAAAGAGTTCTTCTCCATTGCTCTACTCATAATATGAGTCCGGTTTTATTTTGTCTATTTTTATTTTCTCTCTTTTCCTTAATTTTTCCAGTATCCATAAACTGAAAAGCAATTTAGGATGGTGTGTGCAAGAAAATATGATACATGAGTCAATCTATGTTATGAATTATAGATTTTAGATGTTAGAATTTGATTTTGAAGCTAGCTATGCTTATCTTGCAATAATAAAATACTGATATTAAAATATGGGACATGGTGAAATCGGCAAATGCTATGAATTTAGTTGGATTGAATCTTGATATAAAAACTAAGCGGTAACTTTAAAATTCATAGAAAACTTGAAATTATATATAAATATATAGAAAGTTTGTAGTGATACACATTTTAATTTTTTTTCTTTGTTTATTATTTTACTATTAGTGATATTTTTTTATTAAAATTAATTAAGTTAAAAATATTTCGTACAATACACGTGTTAGCACACTAATACCCATATATGTACCCTTCACAATAACAGCATACACAATTTTTTTTTTTTTTAGAAAAACAGCATACACAAACTAAAATATTTATTTAGGGACCGTTTGATTGGAGAGTTTAAGAGGGGAATGGACTTTGACATATAAAATCTATGTTTGTTTGGAGATTTGAAATTTGAAATTATATGCCTCCGAACTCTTTTCCGAGGCATATTAGAATGGGAGACGTTTTTATCATATAAAAAAACGTGGATTTTCTCTTTTAAGCCTTCTCTCCCTCCAAAAAATCATCCCTCTCACCTCTAAAACTCATCTCCTCTCCCTACTTCTTTACCCTTTTTTTTCTTCTTGTTTTTCTTTTGCTTGCTATTTGGTTTTTTTTGTCTGCACCATTTTTTTTTTCTACTATTTATTTTTTCCTTCGTGCTTTGTTATCATTTTATTTGTTTGTTTTTTCTTTCCTCTATTAATTATTCTTTTAATTTCGACAAGAACTCAAATTTTTTTTTATCCTTAAATCAAGATTCAACAACAAATTAACTCTATCTTAAAAAATTTAAAATAAAATTTTAGAATTAGAAGCAGTTTTTTTAATTGTTTAGAATTATTTTTTTAATAATTTAACTTAATAGAAATAAATCAACTACCAAAACACAGTAACCAAATCTGAACTCTAAGATAAATTTTAATGGTTGAGGGTAGATTTTGATTAATTTTTAAACAAATCTGACACCATCCGAGTAATCATATTAATCATTTATTCCCATAAAATTATCCTAACATTTTGATACGTAACCAAATACAGTTATTTTTATTGTCAGGTATCTTATTTCCAGACAATTTAATCTCAAACTACATTTTTTAAACCTTCAGCTTCTTAGTATCATTGAGTGGTAGATGAATGTAAAAAATATACCTAACTTTCTAAGGAGAAGCTAACGGAATCGAAATACACTAAACCCAACTAAACAGAAAATCTCCAATGCAAATCGCCAATGTAAAAGTCAATATATATGCAACATATACTCATATATCAGCAAACACAAACCCAAAAGCTTCATTTACTATCATTCAATGGTATATTTAAAGAATGTAAAAACTATACTTATTTTTTTGAAACAAATGTAAAAAATATATTTTAACTTTCTAATGATAAGCTAATGGAACCGATATATGTTAGAACCGAAAACCTCCAATGAAAATCGCCAATGTATTGTCGTCGTATTATCGCTGGCTATCGAACCCAAGCATCCGAATATTGAATTCAAACCCCCTAAACCAGAAAAGTGAAACTAGAAACTCGAAATATTTGAGAACTGACGCTGAAGACGGTTAAAATCGAAAAGGAAAATCAAATGGGCCAAACAAAAGTGTTTGGAAAATAGAATAGTTTGTTCTTGCGGCAACTACCGGGGAGAGGCTTGCTCTAACTGTGACCTTGCCTTTCTTTGATCTGCTTTTGAATTATTTGAACACGCCATCATGTTTTTTGTACCAATTTCCTACAAAATTATACACAATCCAACAATAATCTAAAAGATCTCAATTACAATAATTCCAATTCTAATGAATGATGAGTGATGAGCATTTAGAACTTAATTACGTGGTGTTGGGTAGTGGGGTGATCCATGGTTGAGGTGTGAAAGCAACAACACTCATATTTAAAAGAGAGGTTTGGGTTTTGATTATGAAGGTAGAGAGAGAAGGGGGAAAGGGGAGTGAGGAAGATAGGACCGCGAAATGGTTTATAGAATAGAGAAAGAATATGAAGCTATTTAGAAAATTGAGCCGAAAATTAAGTAGTTGTCTTGCCTGAGATGGTCAAGTAAGAAGCGAGCATACTAATTATTCAGGATCATCAAATGAGGGATCTTTCTTTGATTTCAATAAGCAAAGCAAGTAAACATTGAAAAGTTGCACCATAGTAAACTCATTGTTTTCTTTTCGAAGAAAAACTTCAACAAATTCACAATCTATCGCTTTTGACCCCTCCCCCCTTACTATGGACATTCCTATAATTTTATATTGAGCTTCCCTTAAACTTGGTAAAATGAAATAGTTGAATAATTGAAAAATGAGATTATTCAAGAATACACAAGATTACACATTGAGTTTCTGGTAGTATGGGTTAGATAGAAGTATAAATCTTTCAAATTATAGACACTCTTGAAATTATGATATCAAAAGGGCTACTTATCTGCTTATGCAGGGGTGGAAACTCTTTAAAGTTGACATGCATATCATCCGTGATATGCTGGGCCCTTCAATGGGTGAGCGCGTAAACTTAAGTTCAAAAGTTCTGAAGTCCATTTCTACGTGCATGTAGGCATCATTCACGAACCACTGAAACCTTCATTGAACTTCTTCAATTCCTCTTCCTACAGTCTTCTGCCTATGATGTGGTAAATTCTTCGGCTGTAACTTACACAAACAAAAAACAAACAAAAACCACAGCCTTGACATACTGAGAAATAGCAGCTTCAGCAGAGAGGGTATATCCCAGACATCTCTGAGGAAAAAGATTATGAAGTGGGAACTTAAGCTTAGAACTGGAGCTTAAATTAGCCTTTATAGTAGTACCCATGTTTGGCTCAGCTGAAGTGGCAACTTAAGCTGATAAAATAAACTGTTGTATCTAAATTTTAACTCCAAACATTTGAAGAATTTATTTGGTGCAGCCACATTATGTATGCCCTTCTATATAAAGCATGAAACTACTTTCGTTCATTTCTATTGAAAGATACCATGTACTTAATTATGGGAGGGCAAGCCACAATATAGAAGGCATGCTCGAGAGTTTCTACTTTTATAGACTAGTTTTATTTTCCTTGAAAAATTGGAACTGAAGGAAGGAGAAAGTAGTAAGTCAACCACAGAAGGAAGCCCCCTATTGCCCCTTCATTTATATTTACGTATACGTATCTGATTGAAACAAAGACAATCTACTGTTCTGTCCCCTTTGTTTCTCAATTCTATGCATGATGTACACTTGCTAGTGCAACCTGGGGGAAGTCCATTCAGACCTTTATTATCATTTATACCACTCGTGCTGACTGAATATTTCGAACAAATTTGTTCAAAGTTGTTGATTGTCCTGGCAGCTTCAAATCATGAAATTCATTAGGACAGTTCATACAGAGAGACATGCAAAACAGAATTAAGGATCTGCAGCTACATTTCTCTCAAATAACCATCAGGACGTATTCATGAATAAAAAAAAAGTAATATCTTAAGACATTGACCAACAGAGACAAACCTCTACATACAATCCACCAAACTTCCAACATCAACAAAAAATAGAAAAGGAAACAAATGAGGCAACACTAACAGAACACACATATCAACCAAATAACAAATGATAAATTTTAATTTGCAAGAAAAAAAAACCTCATGTGATCGCATAACAAGCACTAAGATACAGACTGAATGATTGAACTAATATATTCAAAGATGTGAAGGTAAAATCAATGCAGGTAAGCTTCTTACTTGTTTCTTCTTTCCCTTCTCACAATCGCTGACATCATGGCTAGAATGCTTCACTCTCTTAAAACCTTGACCTTGAACCTATACAGGAGCTTCTTCTTCTTGGACGTTGGATTGTCAATAGTAAGTAACACTTTTCCCAGCTCAGAGACTTTGAAACTTTGAGAGATCACTGGTTCATCTGTTGCAGTTATTTTTCTTGCCTTTTGTATTATCACAGTATATGCTTCTTCGATATTGGGCACAAATTCAGCGCTGTAGCTCACCTCCCATCCCACAACACGTAGCTCCCAAACTATAATGCACTTCTGCAACGTAATAAATATCTCAATCACACGAATAATAAATACTCCCATTCGACAGTATACTGAATATATGTTGTGCAAGCAACATACACACAGACACGTGTAGAAAGCAAAGACGGGCTTGTATACAAGAACATAAAAGCATGAAACACTGACACAAAACACGACTCTCAATCACACCTCATAAATTATAATTTCAACAGTTTGCTTAGTTGATGGTTTTACTGAGACTTCAGTAACTTGATCAGAAGCATCGAAATCTGGGTTGCAATCACAATAATCAACACTCAAGCCACCATATTGAATTGGAACTTGTTCGGGAGAAACGTATCTGCATTGGAAGACCTAATAAGCCAATTTAGGAAAACCCATTTATACATACATAAACACATTCTTTCTTTACTTACTTGAAAAGGGTCTCGGCAGATTTTGTAGGCCCTGCAAAGATAAACTTGCTTTTGGTCCTCTGGGTTAGAAACGGGCTGATCATTGTATAGAATGCAAGATACCACCAAGGAACGTTGATAAATACCTTAGGAAAATCCACCCAATAAAATCAACAAATTTCAACCAAATATTTAAAAGAAGAAACAAGTAGATCATATCATCGTACAAAGAAGTCTAGATCCCAATTCCCATCAAATAAATTTGATGAAGAAAACAGTTCAAGACACTGTATAAAGTATAAACCTGTTTGGCTACGAATTCAGGATAGTTGTCCTGAAGCACCTGAAGTGCCTGTTTGGTGGCAAGTCGAAGCTCTCGCTTACCAGGACCAGGGGAGTTTTTGAGATCATTAACCTGAAAGATAGTGGAAATACCTCCCGGACGAAAATCAAGTTTCCTAATACTCCTTTCTAGGAACTGAATCCTCCAACGCAAGAACTTGGTTCGCTTTTTCTCGTCGGAGAATGTTTTTGAATATAAATCCTTGTTCTGGAACTCTCCGAAGACATTGTAACACACTGGATGGCTCTCCCTGCTATATCCGTGCATGTACACCACCTTCTCCAGATCATCCCCCAGATTCTCGTCGACAAGTGAGTCAATACCAAACTCCTCCCTCCACCGAATTGTGTTCCGAAGCATAAGGAATGAATCCCTCACTTTGAAGTCCCTCGCCCTCAAAAACTTCAGAAGGATCACCTCCGTCCGATCATCTTCAAGAAGAGGAACCCCCCAAATAGACAGCTTCTTCTCCAGCAGACTTAAAGTTTGAGTTGCTTCCTGGACTTCCTTCGCTCGATTTTCCTCGACTTTGGTAATTTCTGTTGGTGGACCGGGAGGCGTAGGTTCAAATTGGAATAGGTGGTTCTTCATAGCTTCTTCAACAAGTTGCCTCAGTTCCTGAAGAGCTTTCCTCTCGGAATCTGCGAGATCAGCCACTCTGTTACTTTCCTCCTTGAAAGAAACCAAAGTCTGAGGAAGCTTCTGCTCCTCGATTGCATTAGATTTAGTAGATTCAACACCAATAACGTCTCTTCCCGAATGGGAAGGTTTTGCCTCTACCTCAGAGTCAAGTTCTGTAGATCGAGGTGGTGGCTGCAGTGGCTCTTCTTTCTCCACCACCAGCACGGAACCAAACTCGACCACTGCTGCCGGGGGTAACAACGTAACCGGTTCGTTTTCAGCAGCTGCCAACGATACAGACTCCGCAGCAACTTGTGTTGGTGGAATTGACTCTTTTTCGGGTTGAGCAGGAGAATCAGCCACCAGCACCAGAGATTCCGCAGGAAGGGGTAAGGGATCTTCTTCCTGGGCGTTAGATGGTTGGCGGTCGGCGGGGGGTGGAACTGCCGGGGTCCGGTCGGCCATTAAAACAAAGGAGTATAACTGAGATGATACTGAGTTGGAAAGAGAAAGAAGGCCACCTTTCGGTAGCGTTTTGTAATTTATATGCGAATTTTAGATGAGCAACTACGCCAGATGAAAAACTTGGAAGAATCCAATGTTACAATTACAAAACACGACAGGGATCCACTGAACAATCAAACAATTTGTACCATTAGAAAAAGACAATCAAACAATTTTTCAGGACATGGAGAATACGGGAAATGGAATTCTCAAGGAGTGGTTTGATCGAGTTGACTTATAAAAATTCGGAACCATCACAAACCCTCTTTAAGAGCATTTTACCCATCAACAAACCTCAATTTCCCCTCTCAATTGAGCAGCTCAAAAGGGTAATTTACTATAGATAAGAGCAATTTGGCACAAATTTTAGTTTAAGGCCATTGAATCAATTTTACAGGTTCACCCAATGATTAGGGTGAGAATTCACCCAATAACACGTCATCGGTTCGATCCAAAGCCACACGTCTAAATCTTGCAAGACGCGAGTTCGAAAATCAGTTTGCAAATTGCCAAACTTGATTGCTTACGACCAAACTTAACTCTAACGCCTGAGCAAATAACCGCATAATTGAATTCCCCCTTAACGCGTACAATTCGCTCAGAATCATCGAGATAACCATGAATTTGAATTCCTTACACCAACGGTTATCATATTACACTATAAATACCCTTAAGTTAAAGGGAAAGGTATGTGATCTATCAGAATTGAGATATACTTAAATTAACTCATATCCTGTACTAATAAAAGCTTTGGACTGCTAACTCATTTTTTGCACGATTATGTCTTCGAGTGTTCTTGGAGATTTATTCTATCTTCGAGGCGTCATCTGTGAGAACGATAATTCTCAAGTCTATACCAGCAAAACTCACAAGTGAGCCCAAAATTTTATTTCCTAACTATGGCGGACAATTTTTCCCAACAGTCTAGTTTCGATGACAGTCGATCCCGTTCCTCTGTTCACACTCCTGCGCGAGGAAGGGAACGACCACCTCTCCAATTCTGCGAAGCAAATGGGTCAAGAAGTAACAGGGTTGCAGGCAAAACTGAATGAGGTTTGCATGAAGTTAAGTGGTGTAACCCACTTACGCGCGGAGATCACGAAGCTGATTATAGCTATGTGCAGAAACCACGCTCATGCAGAGTAAACAAGGGATATCCAAGAACCGTTAGCACGAGCTCGAAAAATGGATATTGAAGAGGACAGGATGATCGAGTCCAAATTCAGCGCGACCCAAATAAAAGAAAAGCATCGGCAGTCGATGGTCGAGAGACCCCACGTGAGGGGCGACAATGGACGCAAGCCACTGAGTGACTAAACTTGGGACCGTGGAAGACAACTCTTGATCCCCATAGGGATCTGTGTGACTATCTGAATTCGAATGTCGGAGATTAAAGGCAGACCTTGAATGCCCGAGCAAAGGGTCAGCAAACTCCGCTGCACTAAACTCCAGGGTCGACGGGTGTGTAAACTGAGCAATAAGAGGTAAACATGCGTTTAAAGTGTCACCGAAACCCAAAATTACCAAAAGGGTGATTTTGGTAATATTGGTAATTTTTGAAAAGGGCATAATTACAAGGTTTTCTGAGTAATTTTTTGGCCAAAAAATGGTTTATTTGTCTGGATAAACAATTATTCAAAAAAAAAACCCTTACTCTCGAACAAAGCAAGGGATTGAGCTGCGGACGACTTTGCCTCCCCAGAAGAAAAAGAGCCCCTTAAGTTACCCGAAGCAAGGATCCTTTTGCTTACCGATAAAAGAATGTTGGGTTACTCTGAGAAATCTCATTTCTTTCTCGTCCACTCAGGGGACCCACGCCTAGGGATATACAAGCGYCATTCTTCAGATGGATCGCTGCCTATGAATGTGGTTTCGATCCTTCCGGTGATGCCAGAAGTCGTTTCGATATACGATTTTATCTTGTTTCCATTTTATTTATTATCCTTGATCCGGAAGTAACCTTTTCGGGAAGAGGAAATCAGGTGTGAGGTCTGAAGTCAACGGCAACCAAACCCAAAATTACCAAAATGACGTTTTCGGAATAATTTTTTTGCCACAAAATGGTTTATTTGTCATTTAATAGGATGCTGGGCAAACGGGAAGGAAAATGAATGTGTAAAGTGGCACCAAAACTTAAAATTACCAAAAGGGTGATTTTGGTAATATTGGTAACTTTTGAAAAGGGCATAACTGCAAGGTTATCCGAATAAATATATTTTTTTTTGCAACAAAATAGTTTATTTTTCATTTTTTTATGGGTTCTGAGCAAACGGACGTGTCGAATGGCACCAAAACTCAAAATTACAAAAAAAAGGACAATTTTGGTAATATTGGTAATTTTGGAAAATGACATAATTGCAAGGTTTTCTAATTTTTTTTTTTTGTCAAGTTTAGAGTTTAGGGTTTAAGATTAACCCGGTTAGGAGTTTAGCGTTTAGGGTTTAAGGATTAGCGTTTGGGATTTGGGGTTTAAGAGTTAAGGCCTAGGGTTTAGGGTTCTTTATTCAAAAGATTGACTTTTAAAATTTATGATATTTCATTTTTTTTACTTTTAATAATTAAATAAATTTTAAAACAGGAGTTGAAATACATATTGAAATTAATAATTTTAATACATTTACAATATTAACAATAAAAAGAAGGCAAAGGTTTGAATATAAATTTTTTTCAATTTATCCTCAAATTAATTCTAAAATATTATAATTTTATCTTTAATTATAACTAATAATTGAATTTTAAAAGTTACTGAGGATGAGTTATTCTGATGAGAGTTCATCGTTGATGTCGAGATGAGCTATTCTAATGAAAGTTCATCGTTGAGGTAGATGTAAGCTACTAAATAGGAGCTCATTGTTGGTGTCAAGATGAGCTATTCTAATGAGAGTTCATTGTTGATGTCGAGATGAACTGCTTCGATGAGATCTCATCGTTGGTGTTGATATGAGCTATTCTAATGACAACTCATCGTTGAGGTTGAGGTGAGCCCTTTCTTCGCAAGTTATAGTCTTAGGATCTGTCTACTATCTAGCCTTAGAGGTACATTCACCTCAACGACACATTTCTTGAGATGGGAACTTTGAGAAGGTCAGCCAAAGAGTTCGATTCAGAACTTGGAGAAGCTTTGCATTGTGCACTTGAGAGTTTGCGCATGGAGCTTGGATTTAGCTTGACTTAAGTTGGACGCTGAGTTTGAGCTTGGAGCTTGGATGAGTTTGGGCCAAGCTGGGTGTTTAGGAGTTTAAAGTTGGAGTTTGACCTAAGTTGGACGCTTAAGATTTGACATGCGTACTTTATGCTTTGGTGCCCCCATTGAGTATAGGTCAGCAACTCGGTAGGGTGTCATGCTTGGTCGAACATGATTTGGTGATCGAAGTTAATCCTTAAGGTAGAGTGGAGCTATATGGTGGTTCTTTTTTTAGGTCGAGGTGACCTGTCTCATGTGAGCTTATCGTTTTGACCGAGATGAGCTGTCTAATGAGAGCTCGCCTTAGCTGAGATGAGGTATCTGATAGAAGCTTCTTATTTAAGTGGGATGAGCCAACTAATGGAAGTTCGGAAGAGCTATCAAGTGAAAGTTTTTCCTTAAGACGATGATGAGCTCATCTAGAAGCTCTATCATTTGTTAGGGACGAGCTATCTCTGATCCAATGACTTCACCCATGAGAGCTCATCTTTTGAGTTGATGGAGACTCATCCTTGAAGGGAAAGTCATCGTTCAAGTGAAAGTCATCTTTAAGTGCAGGTCATCCTTAAGGTCAAGAGTGAGAGCTTCCTCGAGGGGGAGGTCATCATCCATGTGTAAGAGATCTCTATTAATATTAATCAGTTACATCTCAAAACCAATTTTCAATGAAAGGAGTAGTCCATATCTATTATAAACCTACGTAAGACCTTTTTTTTTTTATCAATATGATCCTTAACAATCTCATTGTCATTCAACTTAATTACAATCAACCATTTACCAAAGCAGTCCCCCTTCTACCCAGAAAATTACAGCATCTCTCACACCTCTCCCTTACCCAACTATACACTACA
>NW_019104579.1:0-15506 GCF_001995035.1 Momordica charantia
GATGTGCACAACAGTGTGTTCCAGATTGCAGCTCGAACTCGGCCTCCGGACCGACCTGAACGCTTGGGCGGACCTGCACAAAAAGGTGAGCACTCCGACGATCAAGTCAGTATAGGTTGGATTCCCAGTTTAGTTCGAGACCCGAAATCATCGTACCTGATCGGGGAGTGAGGTCCTCTACTTATGGGTGGTAGTCCCGCTAATCTCGCGACTGTTACATTCGGTAATCTCGGGACCGTCGGTTACACCCGGTAATCTCGGGACCGACGGTTACGCCCGATAATCACGCCGCAGACAGTTGCTCACATCAGCCCCTACCGAGCTCCCCGATAGGTCAGACCTGGGCCAGGTTCACCTCGGCCCTCATACTTAGCATTTGTCGACGTTAGTGGCGGCCATCTCGGCTATCCGAGCTAGACTCATGAGCCATCTTGGAGCAGCAATAGGGGTCCTCCACGTGTCAGGGTATTCCCTTCCCCAAACAAACATATTTCTCTTTCTTATGTTAAATTAGAAAATAATTGTTTGAAAAAAATCAGAGCTATGCATGTTGGCGAACAATCCTCCATCTAAAACTTGTAAAATCTTGCAATTAACTGGACTGTATACTTGCTTCATTAATGATTGGATTTAATCGAGGAATGTAATTGCAACAATTAATTTAACTAGTGTCAATAAACCCAAATTTTACATGCTTCATTAATGATTGGATTTAATTGAGGAATATAATTGCAACAATTAATTTCATTAGTTTCAATAAACCCAAATACTACTTCAAGAATTGAACTATAACAACTCTACGATGATAGGAGAGTGGTTTGGTGCATTTTTAACCTACCAATCACAAATTGGTTAAGCTGTATATTCTCGAGCAAATTAAAATTGGAGGTTTAAATCTTGACAAAAATGACAATCACTATTTTAAAGTATATGATCAAAATAATATTTAAACCTAAAACGTAATATTTTAAAAGTTTGAGTACTATTTTGGTTCTCTTTCAAAACATCTATCTGGATCTTTATATTAAAAAAAAATGATTATTTTGATCCCTATCCATAAAATTTTTAAAACAACTTTTATACCTAATAGAAAATTCTTAATATGAATTTGTGACTACATTTCATGAAATTTTGTGAGTAAAATTATCATATTAAAATTTTGATTGAAAAAATGAGATAAATGAAAATGAAGCACTAAAATAGTCACGAATTAAAAGAATAATGACCAAAATAAATGTTCTATTAATACGTAAATAAAAGTTGCAAAAATCAAAATCGTCGTGCCAAAGCTTAAAAAGCAAGTGTAAGGATTAAAATAGTATTTAAAATTATTTATAATTTTTGATGAAAAAGTTAGGTAGCAAAATGAGATTTCAAACGTATTTATTTAAGGAGTTAGTTTTCAATATAAATAGTACGAAAATCTGCCTCCAAGTTCCAATTCCAACGACTTCGTACTCTCTCGCTTCTTCAACGGCCGAGACTTCCGGTCCCCAAGGCACCACCTTATCTCTATCCGAGCTCTCACTGCTCGCCGGAAACCTCCTCTTCGACTGCCGTCATGGAAGATAAATCGTCGGCGGCAACCGGACTTCAGTCTATTCGGTGTAGAGGTACTTCTTCAGTTGTGTTGTCTTTCAGATTGATTTTTGACCGAGCCTCTCTTCCTCATGGCCTTTGAAATGTTTGACGTTTTAATGCGCTTGGAATTTGTTAGCTGCTGTCTGCCGAGAGCCTGGCGAGCCACTAGTGATTGAGGAAATTATAGTGGCGCCGCCGATGGCTCGGGAAGTTCGAATTCGGATAATCTGCACCTCTTTGTGCCAAAGCGATGTCTCGTTCTGGAAATTGAAGGTGCGTCTTGTAATCATTCTTCTTTTTCTTTGTAACATTTATAGAGTGAAGTGATTTTCTTACTCATTTTTTGGATATTCCATGTCCGAAGGATCCTCCGGGGATTGTTCCTAGAATTCTTGGCCACGAAGCTGTCGGGTGAGTTTGATATTTCTGTTAATTCTGCTTTTAAATTACCTTCAATCATCTGCGGATTTACGGTGAATCGACTTCAATAAATGAAAATTCGGTGGTGAAGTTTCGGGTACTTGTGATTCGCATTTGGTATTGCGTTATTTCAGAAGGATTATGCAAAACTAAAAATGCTGCCTGTGTATCTTCAAATTTTCTGGATGTGTTTTTTTCTATTTTTTGGTGCTTTTAAAATAAGCTCTGTTCGTACGCTGCATTAACTGTTCCTGCTGCAAACATGTGCAATTTATGGACATTATTTATTGTATGCTCTGATTGATTGCTCATGCTCTGCCCAAAACAACCACAGATGATGAATATGCATGTTCTTATATTACTCGCTTGTGTACCAAAGCATCTAATAGTTGATTTGGTGTCAGTCCGTTGATGTTTGGCCATTAATTGCATACCAAATTTCTCACTGTAAAAATAGACCTTATTCAGATTCATTCATTTAGGATTTTCGAGGAATTCCAACCTCCCAACAATTTAACTCGGAGAGAGTTCAACGTTACTTAAAATTTCTGTCTATCTTTTCCAACTCAAAATTCGAAAATATAAAATCTAAACAAACTAATTTAAACAAAATAATGAAACGAGTCATAACAATACACCTATTGTTTCAATTTGCAGAGTGGTTGAGAGTGTAGGAAAAGATGTTAATGAAGTTAAGGAAGGAGATGTTGTTATCCCAACATTCATTGCTGACTGTGGAGAGTGTGCAGATTGCTTATCAGATAAGAGTAATCTCTGTTCTAAACTCCCTTTCAAGGTTTCTCCAGGAATGCCCCGCTGTGGAACAAGCAGATTCACAGATCTCAACGGAGAGGTTCTTCATCATTTTCTGTTTGTATCAAGTTTCAGTGAATACACAGTGTTGGATATTGCCAATGTAACAAAAGTAGATCTTGCAATCCCTCCAAACAGAGCATGCCTCTTTAGTTGTGGGGTAACAACAGGTCATGTCTAATCCATTACTTACTATTGTGAAGATTTGAATTGTATTGACCAGAAAATCCTTGAATTTAAGATCTGAATTAATTAGTGGTTGTTGTTTATATATATATATATATATTTAATTGAGCACAAAATCCAGTTCTGTTCTTAAAATGTGGCTCCTGCAGTTTCCTCCTTTAAAATTGTTCTACCTCATAAAGAAACTTAACTTGACTCTATTTGGTTAGGACTTCAATTTGTGTAGAGGATAGAGGCCTTGGTTTTCTTACTCTTCCTTTCAATGTTCAGTTCAAATATCATATTAACAGGATAAAATTTTGTGAAAATTATAATATGTTGTCTTGTATGTATTTTTGTGTATGCTTGACTATTTTGAGAGTACTAATAATCAGATTGTTAAACATTTGGGTTTAGGGGTTGGGGCGGCATGGAGAACAGCAAATGTGGAGAAGGGCTCCTCTGTTGCCATATTTGGACTGGGGTCCATAGGTTTAGCTGTATGCTTTTTTTTTGACTTTGTATATAACTATGGGAGCCTGTCAAAAACTTTATAGTTTATCATTGTTACTATAGGTTGCTGAAGGAGCAAGACTATGTGAAGCTGCCAGGATTATTGGAATAGATGTGAATCCAGATAAATTTGAGACTGGCAAGTACTTTATATTTCTCATTTTTTAATTCTCTTTCCCTAATTAAAGAACTACTACAAATCAAATCTTGAAGCTTCTCTCTATGGAATGAGCCATGTGTTTCGAGGTACCATACTCATTCATGTGCAAGCATTATTATTTAAACTTATAGTTCACTATAAGAATTTAAGATCATATTATTATTAGTTAAGTAGTCATAAAGATGTCTTAATTTCCCAAATGCAGCGAAAAAGTTCGGAGTCACTGAATTTGTTAATTCCGGAAGCCTTGGTGATAAATCTGTGAGCCAGGTATGTAGGTTATCAACGAGATTGAATGTGATTTTGTTTTATATTCCCATCAAACTTTTGACCTTATCAAATAAATAATAGCTTACGATTCACTATTGGATAAGAAAATTTTTCTTGAAGAGTTTTTTTAACTGGATTTAGTGCTGTGTCTATAGACATGAGCTTTCTTTTTTATGACACTTAAAATCAAGTTAAGAGGGAGAATCGAGATCAATATATTGCTGCTAACTCATTGGAGTGGATTTGATTGAGAATTGAGATGCTGCTTCATGAATGATTAAGGTTTCGTAACACTTCAGCTTGCTAGTATCCAATAAAGGCTCTTATGAGGCATCACAAGTGCTATTATTATACATTCTGTGAATTTGCGGCAATGGTTAGATTAATCTAACTAAATAACCTTTTTTCATATGCTCTGATCTCAATGTTGAGCAGGTAATTATTGAAATGACTGGTGGAGGTGCAGACTATTGCTTTGAATGTGTTGGAATGGCTTCCTTAGTTCATGAAGCATATGCAGCCTGCAGACAGGTCCAATCCCTCTCTCTCTCAACATTTTCTTTGATCATGCATCCTTAACCATGCCTTTTGATTTGTATCTGCCACTGGTTCCTTTTTATCTTTCAATTGGATCGAATGCCATAGATAACTAAAATCATTTTCTACACAGAATTGCAGAAACTATGTTGAAATTAAAAGTTATTACAATTGCACCAGAGTTTAGTTAGGTGATGTGTGCATCTTTTAAATCGCATCTCAGGAAGTTACATCCGAAAAGTTTAATTGCAATGATTTCATAATGTTGATATAATTTGTTGAAGTTCAAGGGATGATTTTCTTTGCATTCTCCAAACATTTATTTGTAGTCTCTTATTTCGACTTTAGGGTTGGGGAAAAACAATTGTGTTAGGAGTGGATAAACCTGGATCAGTATTGAGTTTTAGCTCTTATGATGTCCTTCATAATGGGAAGACTCTCACCGGATCGTTATTTGGGGGAATAAAGCCCAAATCAGATATTCCCACTCTCCTTAAATTGTACACAGATAAGGTGACCTACAATTCCCTTTTCTTTTTATTGGTGTGATTTCTCTTTTTCCTAACATTGTATTGATTTAGAATCTTTAACCATCAGAAACTCAAGTTGGATAAATTTATCACACACGAAGTAGGTTTTGAAGACATCAATGAAGCTTTTAATTTGCTAATTGAAGGAAAGAGCTTGAGATGTGTGATTTGGATGAACAAATGAGCGAGCACCCATCATGTCATTGGTTGCCTATCTGTCAGCAATTATGTCTATTCAAAAATCTCAAATAAATGTCTACGGAAATATGGAACTCATTGACATTTGAGAATGTTGTTGAAAATATTGATATGYTGATATAATTTAATATCTTCTTTGTACTAACATAATAAAAATTTTTGCCAAAGAGAACATAATTCAGCGGTAATTGGCATGTACCTCAAACCATGAGTTTGTGAGTTTGAATCCTCCCCCAACATGTTGTATCCCACAAAAAAAAAGAAAATAATAAATAAAATTTAGGCTAAAGTATTCAAAATGCCCATATTTGATGTTAGTTTCAATTATACCCTTTAGTTTWAAAAGTTTCACTTATACCTTTTGACCTTTGAATTTTAAAATTGATTTGAGTATGATCCTAAATAATTTTACCATTAAAACAAGTGATTGAAATGGACAGAGTTGTTAACTTGTAAATGGAGCTAACTTTTAAGAAAATGAAGGGCAAATGTGAAAGAGTTGATAGCCACAAGGTAATCACTTTTTTGTTGGGAAATAATCCTCTTGTAATCTAATTGGGGCTAACGAATTCTCTTTCCATAGGAGCCGCCCGCCCCAAACTTTGGACTACAGTCTTCTATAACAAAAAGTTTTACTATGATATGAAAATTACAATGGACATCTTACGTGCTCTACAAGGTTTTCATGATACCACAACAACGACTACATGACTTTTAAGTAGCATAATGAATACCATAATAAATGGCTACTTAGACATTTACAACGGATGCTCTCGCCAAACYTATAGAGAACGAGTTGTCGTCAAAGCTCTATAACCTTCTCTTCTCTCACAAAATACAATTGCTGACACTTCCTCCTAACACAATTGTTGTTAACAAGAGAACGAGTTTTATTATTACTATTATTGTTATTATTATTATTATTATCTTATTAAAATAATTATAATAATATTAATAAGTAGATAAGTAGAAAGTTAAAAACAATATTATCTAATTAGTAATAATGGTGAGTAGAAAGTTAATTATTTTTATTCAAAAAAKAARAAATAAAAATTGAAACGCTCAACAAAAGTTTCAAATACATGAGAATGRTGTTAGATATCCAATATATGAATTAAATTTAATTAATCGGTCTTGTGTTTGAACTCTTGTATTATTATTTCTTCCCCATTTATTATGATTTCCACTTCGTTTGGTTTTGTTGCAGCTTAAGCTTTTTGAATTGAGTGRTGGTTTATTCATCTTTAAAATAGTATCAGGGTGGGAGATCCTAGAGAAGTTATTACTTAAATCACTACGCAAAGGTTTTAGACATATTCAAGAAAAGCTATTTTGTTTTTATATAATATCATAATATTTTGTCTCGAAGAGATGATTAAGAGACGACCATCTATATTTTTTAAATAAGTATGATAAAAAACAATAATAGTAAAAAAAAAAAGGTCCTTTGGAAAAACTCACTTTTTGTACCCACAAAAGAAAGGAAAAAAGGAGGAGAAAAACGCTATTCCTTTATTTGGAAAGTGAAAAGGAAGTGAGTTCTACTTCCGTAACCAACTTTATTTGGTTGAGAGAACTGAGAGCTCTCTCTAGTCTCTCACATCTCACCGATGGAACATAAATCGTCGACGGCCACCGCCACCGCCACCGCCACCGCCACCGCCACCGCCGGTAAGCCCATTCGGTGCAGAGGTACAAACTTTAATTTGTTGCTCTGTCTCCCCCTCTCTCTCTCTTGTAATTAATTTGTAATTGATATAATCTGATGTCATGATTTGAAATTTATTTGGCAGCCGCCGTCTGCCGGAAGGCCGGCGAGCCGCTGGTGGTGGAGGACATTTTGGTGGCTCCGCCGATGCCTCATGAGGTTCGGATTCGGATCATTTGCACCTCTCTCTGTCATACCGATATCAAATTCTGGAACATGAAGGTTCTCTCTCTTCTCTTCTCCTCTTCATCGACAATAATCGGTCGGTTTTTTACTCCTTTTCGATCCAATCCACCGGTCGGTCCATCACAAATATGTCTCAACCGGACCAACCGAAAAAAATTAAATATATTATATACCAGGTTTTTACTCCTTTCACGTGATTCAGCAGGTTGTTGCAATTTCCTCAATTTATTATTATTCTTTTTTTTTTGAGTTTATAATTTTTTTATTCTCGATAAAATTATTCGATTATAAATACTACTTGAATTAATTCCATGAGCTAATGGAAGAATTATGGCGCGGCCATTTTTACTAATTTTATATTATCTTCTAGATTCATGGCTTTTTTTTTTGCCCCTCTTCTTCTCGGGGGTTTGCTGCTCGCCGTTCTCCGACCACCGCCGTCCATGACCGATCTGACGACGACGGATGTTGTCTCTCTCGATTTGTTTTAATATATTTTTGTATGCATGTGTGAAATTGGTGGAGGAGTTAGTGAGATGTGTTTCTATGTCTAACTTTTTTCGGAAAAGAAACATAGGTGAAAAAGTTAAAATTTTAAAATAATGGTGGTATTCCCATCTCTCTCTTTTTCATTATATTGTTTAGGTAAGTTAGTTTTAAAATTATTTAACTTTTTATGTTGATTTTAGTTGGTGGTTAAATTTAGATATGGCATGCTGACTAACATCCAATAATTGGTATGATGTGACATAATTAGGGAGTTGGTTAACAAATAAGAGACCATACAAATTACGAAAAAAGATATTTAACGACGAAATACATTTAAAATTTTGTTGGCCCACCTACTACTTGTTTTATATATATATATATATATATATATATTTTAGTACAATAAGTTAAGATGGAGATCGAATTCACAATCTCTTAATTAGAAATATACGTCAATTGTCGTAAGCTATGCCATTTTGGCACTATTTTTATTATATGTTTCCAAGCCTCACACTCTAATTAACATACCATTTCAGCATTTAATTAATATTACATATAATAATGACTTATTACAATTAATTAAAATGGAGAGTAATTTAGACACTGGTTAAACCTTTTTAAAGTTTAACTATGAAATCACTAGAGACTAGAGTTAACTTAAAGTTTAGGGATTTATGGCTTAAGATGGTAATTTAACCAAACAGATTATATCATTCACGTTTGATAATTAGTTTTATTTTTCTGTTTCAAAGACACTTTATTTTTATTTTTGCAAAAGTTTAATAATTGAGATTTTATTATTTTAACTACAAAAAACAAATATAAAATTAGAGAGACTTCTAGGAGATATTTTTGGGAAAGTTTCCAATCCCTAAATAATTATTAGTGAATTACCTACATTTGAGTGGAAGACTGGACGTAGCGAACCAGAATAATTTGCTATGTCTTTATTATTGTGCTTTTACAGTTTTCTTCCTATTTGCATATTTTTGTTGTGTTTAGATATTTATGTGGAGAGGAAAATTATTCAAATAAATCAATTTCCCAATAGGGAGTACTTTAAAAATATATTTTTCATATTGAAAATTCACTAATTATTCTTGTTTCTTCTGTTTGAGTTCAAGAAATTTGATGATGTAGGATTAAACATCCTTTGACCTAAGACAAAGTATAAACAACTTAACCATTGAACTACGATCATCAACTAACTATTTATTGATCTTATCGTTATTCAAATGTCCTTAGGATCTTCCGGGGATCTTTCCAAGGATTTTAGGCCACGAAGCTGTTGGGTGAGTACACTATCTTTGTTCGGGCCGTTTGATAGCTATTTATTTTCTATTTCTAAATAAACAGTGCCTATTGTTGTAGAGAGGTAGAGAGTGTAGGAAGTGAAGTGAGTGAAGTAAAGGAAGGAGACATTGTAATCCCAAGTTTCATGGGTGAGTGTGGAGAGTGCAGAGATTGCAGTTCAGAAAAGAGCAACCTTTGCTCTAAACTGTCCTTCAATCTCTCCCATGGGATGCCTCGCTGTGGCACCAGTAGGTTCACTGACCTTAATGGACAGTTTCTGCATCACTTGTTGTATGTGTCAAGTTTCAGTGAGTACACTGTGGTAGACATTGCTCATATCTTTAAACTCGATCCTTATAATATCATCCCGCCCGACTGCGCGTGCCTCCTTGGTTGTGGCGTGGCGACAGGTTATTTTCTACCCTATTGTTATTTGCTAGCTGAATCAACTTCAACTTTAACTTTTAACTTAGTACGTGGTGAAGTTAATACTCTTAATTAAGTAAGTTTTCAAAAGGAAAAAAAATTCAAAGTTTTGGGGAGGCACTAAGAAGTGATTTTTGGGTACATATAATATTTGGTTACAGGGGTGGGTGCTGCTTGGAGAACAGCAAAGGTGGAAAAAGGATCAACTGTTGCCATTTTTGGACTTGGGACCATTGGCTTGGCTGTAAGAATTAATCCATTTCTATTTAATTGTAGAGTTCATTCAAATATTACTTCATTGGCTAAGGATTATTTGGTAAATTAGGTTGCTGAAGGAGCAAGAATATGTGGAGCATCCAGGATCATTGGGGTTGATGTCAACCCAGATAAATTAACAAAGGGCAACTACTTTTTACTTTTAATAATCTCTTTTTTTTTTGCCCAGTTTGATCTTTTATGGTGATTTTTTCTTCTTCTTTTATGCAGCAAAAGAGTTTGGAGTTACTGAGACTGTTAATTCTCGAGCCCTTGATGGTAAATCTGTGAGCCAGGTAAGAGGATTAATGAAACTTGTGATCTTGAAAAAATAGAAATATATCACAATATATATCAATTTTTTTGAGTGAAATTAAAAGCAAAGCCTCTTGAAAAATGGACTTTATATCATAAACCACTGTCTTTTCCAATAATCAACCACTCCATTTGGTTGAAGGACCACATCAATTTGTTGTCTGCCATAAACAAATAAATCTGATTTTGGTGGGTGGCCACAATGGAAGGCAAAACACAGATTTTATTCTGTCGAGTGTCGACAATTTTGTTGATAATGGTGGCCACACTAATGGTGTTGTACTATGAGATCTTTGTGGGCCTCATGAATTTGGGAATAAGAGCAATGGTTTGTTTATGTCAATATAATAATATCGGGACAAAGGGTAGAAATTGTGTCAGCTCAATTTAACGACACTCCAAAAACAGGGACATTTATATTCTATAGTAATAGAATAATTTATGTTATAGATAATATAATCTCGTTTGGGTCTCACGCATGCTAATTTATAAATCTACAAATCGCGAGAAAACATTTAGGAAGTTGAAATATACTCTAGCTTTTCTATTTAAAACTTTTGAATTTAGGGGTGTGATTATATTGAACGTTAAGTATATGCTCTATAGGTGATTAATGAGATGACAGATGGAGGTGCAGACTATTGCTTTGAATGTGTTGGACTAAGCTCCTTAATCACAGAAGCATTTGCTTGCTGTAGAAAGGTAACCATCTTTCCTTTTCTCCGACCTCTCTCTTTTCTAGTTAAAAAATAATGAGACGAGAAATCATATCATCCATCTCAGAAATGGTGATAGATTCCTTATCCACTTATTTTCTTGGATGGGCCAATCCTTCCCTTTCTTTGATCATTATGCTTGAGGTATTTTCTTTATTAATTAACTAATTATTACCATTAATTTGTTGCTTTAATGACTTTAGGGTTGGGGAAAAACAATTTTATTTGGTGTGGAGGATACAACGTCAGCATTAAGTCTGAAATCTGCGGATGTGATTTTCCAAGGGAAAACTTTGATTGGGTGCTTATATGGTGGACTTAAGCCCAAATCAGACATTCCCACACTTGTTCAATGGTACATAGATAAGGTGACCAACAACTTTGCCCTAATTCTCTTTTCCTTTGTGTGTTTATTATAATATAAGTATTTATTCTATATTCAAGCGCCTTAACTATAAATATCTATTTTAGTTTCTAAACGTACTTACGTGATAAACTTATTTTAGTTCTTGCTATCAAATGTCTATAATCTCATTTAGTAAAAACCTAACTTGATTAATTACCTTTTATTCATTTATTTGACTGAGTAAACATGACAAGTATTTGAAGCTATATGTATATATAATAAGTTATGTACGAACAAAAACATTAATGAGGAAAGTTCAGTGCTCGTTTGATAACCATTTATGTTTTTCGTTTTTGGTTTTTCTGTTTTTAAAAAAACAAAAACTATATATATTTGATAACTGTTTTTATTTTTTATTTTTGAAAAACTGAAAAACAAACTATGGTTGATAACCATGATTGGTTTTAGAAAATTGGAAATATATGTTCCAAGTAGAAAAATTTATCTAAAATATTAGAGATGACAACATTGTGGGGTAGGGGTTGAGAAGTCCTCTCTCATGAAATTTTTAATTCTCATCTCTAACCCATTCTCCGATTTTGGAAATCGAGGTCCAGGTTCAGGAATTCTGATCATTTGGGGGCGAGGTTGTTCATGAGAAAAATTATTGGTTTATAATTAATTTTAATTATTTTTAGAATTTAAAAAACAAAAAGGAGTAAAGATATATAATTTATATTATTTTACTAAAAAATAATTATTTACTAGTATAAATTATTAGATTCATATTTATTCATATTTTATAAATTATATTTATGTACACTAATTATTTAAAAAAAATAGAATGGGAGACGGGACATTGTGGGAAATTCATTCTCTATTCTTAAGGTGGGATTCGACTCTACGAAAATTTTTGTGGTCTCTAATGTAGACACGTGAAAATAAAAGTTTAGAGAGATGAAAAAAAAACTTTTAAAAGAGAAATTCCGGAGAGAATACATTTTAGAGAGTTGAAAAAAAAAGTAAGAAAAATAAATTAGTGAGAAAAAAATTAAAGTAAAAAATAGAAAATTATAGAGTAGAGTTGAGAGCAAGATACATGTTAGACAAAGAAAAAAATTAGAAAGAGAAAGGCAAATTATAGTGTGAACAAAATTTGGACAAGAAAAAGTTCAAAATATATTTATTACATAAAATAAATAAATTAAATGAAAATAGAAAGAAAAGTTACGAGGGAAAGAAAATTTAATAAGAAAACATTTAGACAGAAAAAATTTGAAGGTATATTTCTTAGAGAAAAAATGGACTAGATCGAAAAGGAAAAATTAATATTAAATTTTTAGAGAAAGAAAAAACAAAGTGATGTGTTAGAACAAAAAGAAAAAAATATAAATATAAATGAAAATTTTGGAGAGGGAGAGAAATATTTCGGAGATTAAAATTTTAGAAAGAGAAAGATAATTTATTTTAGAGAGAGAAATTTAGGTAAAAAATATTTTAGAACAAGAAAAAAATTATTAGAGAGAAATATGTCGAAGAAAAAAAATTTGAGCATTAGATAGAAAGAAAAATGAGATTTTGAAAAAGAAAAACTTGTTTTTAAAAACTATATGAACTTTACTCAGGATTAAAAAATGATTTTAAATAACAGAAAATTAAATTGGTTATTAAACAAACTTATTTTCTGGTTATCATACGGATCCTAAAAAAACTAAAATAAATATTGAAAAATTTATGGTCGTTTGGTAAAGTTCATAGTTCTTACTTCTTGTTTGTCGTTTTTTATTTCTTGTTTGTCGTCTTTTTTTTCCTTCTAGTTTTTTCCTTCTACGGAAAAAGAAACATAAACATATTTTGTAACTACTTTTGGTTTTTTGTTATCTAAAATTTTAAATTAAAAAAGTAAAAATTTTATATAAAAATTATTTTTTTGAATTAAATATTTCAATTTTATATTAAGATTTATTTTTTGATATTTGTTATTCATTTTATAAGTTAAAGAATGATATAAATATAACATTTTAGTAACTGACAATCAAAAGGTTGTGAGTTCAAATTCCTTCCTCAACATATTGTACTAAAAAATTTGAAATTGGAAACGTTTTTATTTTTAAGATTTCTACACAATTTTAAAAACGTTTCTTAAAAAATGAGAAACAAAAACAAAAAATTATTGTCAAATATTTGTAAAAAGTTGAAAACGATGAATAAAAAACAAGAAAACAGGGATGCTACGAAAATACTTTATATACTAAAATGAAATTAATCAATAACAAAATTAAGAGTGATGTGGTAAAATATAAATAGTATCTAAACTTTGGAAGGGTGCATGCTTTATGTTGTGATTCCTCTACATTAATCGAGCAAATTTATTGAAACTTGACAGAAACTACATTTGGATTTATTTATCACACACGAAGTCAAATTTGAAGACATCAACAAAGCTTTTAATTTGCTGAGTGAAGGGGAATGCCTTAGGTGTGTGATTTGGATGAGCAAATGAAGCAAGCTCATGCCTTGTTACTCCTCGAACAAGTTTCACTTTTACAAACTTCATTTGTTGTACTAAAGTTTAATGTTTGTGTACCTATGACACTGCAAAAGCGCGAGAAGCCCCGGTGAAATATATGTTGGTTGAGTTTGTACTTGTCTTTGATGATCCAAAGTGTCGTAGGCGATACACACCGGGATTGGCATCGATCGGGATGTCCCATTCTATAGTCGCTAAGCTGTTGATGAATGTGTTGTTGTCTAATGTCCATTTGAAAAATAAGGAGAAATCATCGTCATCATAAACCGATGTCCATCGCTCTTTCTCTAACCTTTCTACCACTGCATATGTCCCTTCGGTCAACAGGTCGAATCTTGGGTTTGCGCTCCAAAATGTGGCAGTTGGTTTCTGTTTTTCCCCTCTTTTGAACCAACCAGTTTCTGGTAATTTGATGTCTTGTTGGATGTCTCCAAAGTTGATGCCATTCCGCGGTGATTCCCCAATAGGGTCTAACACAAGTCGGAGCTGGACCGATGAGAGGTCCGGTGGTGAGACTATTGGCTTTGCTATGTTTTCACCTTTGGCTATTGCTTTTGCTAGTTTCTTGAACTCTTGAATGTATGCTGATAGAGTGTGTGGTCCGTAGAGAGTTGAAGCAGCCTGCAGATGAACATCAATGTTTCAAAATAACATGAGTATTCTACTAATCAGAGGAGTATGATCAATGTTTAAATTTCTCAAACTACAAAATTTAGATTAAAAAACACTTTTAATCCTCTACCTAATCAAAGCAAACAAATGATAAAAACTAGTCTTAGGAATTGTAAGGATTTTTTTGGGTTTACTTCATATCGTTGTTGTTCATATTCTTCAAAAGTGGCCACATATTGAGAGTAAGTATTTGTAAGCCCTGCAATCACAACATGGGTGTCGTCATCGAATTCACCATTTCCATTGCTTATCAGAGTTTCCTTTACTGCTTCCCTTAATCTTCGCCCCGCCATTGTTGTGAACTCTGCAACATTATATTCAGAGGGTTAAGGTTAGAGCGAAGAAGATTCCAAGTTTTATGGGTTCTTTTATTTGTACCTCCAGGTACAGAGAGTATGATCAGTTTTCCCAGCCTGAGAATTTGAATTGGAAGAATTGCTGGCTGCAGATAATTCACCCATCAAATTTTGATTCAAACAAAGTGCTATCTTCGTGACATTCCCTTCGAACTAACCAATGATAATCTAATACCATAGTGAAGATATATGTAGCTCAATAAATAAGTGCAGTTGGATCAAAAACTTCTATGAGGAAATCAATGAGAATAGAATATGTTTAAATGGGAAAGAAAAATCCAAACTTACCCTAAACCTGGTAAGTTAATGAATTTTACTATAAATTTTCAATCTCACCAAATTTCAACACACGCAAGAATACATTGTTGAAGATTTTTCAAACAAAAATCTATCAAAAAGTAAAAATTTGTAACACTGTTTTCAACGAGTTTTAAGGCGAAGATTATAATCTTTTTCAAGTTCAAGTTAAAAATTGCAACGGTGAAATTTGATGAAGTTGAAAATTTAGTAAAAACTGATACACCTTGCCAAGACCCGTTGTTTTTCCTTCAATATTTTAAACTAAATTTGTTAGCCTACTTACCCATACCCATCTTATTTT
Source organism: Momordica charantia (assembly GCF_001995035.1). Next base: position 15,081 of record NW_019104579.1, read on the forward strand.
ATCGAACTACCGCACTCCTCTGTGCCATCCATCACAATACTGTACCAAAAATCATCACTTTTGAACCAAACAAAAATTTTTAGTTTCATACCGCCCAAGCATAAGGTTGGAACATCTCCCCTGTGTCCAGCAAAACCGTCTTGGGTTTCTGGCAGGCCACCTGAAAGTCGCTCGGCTTCCTCAACGTATCTCTCAACTTCCTCCACAACTCATTGATCTGCAACAAAACTCAGAGTTTGAGGGAAAATCAAAGACTCACTCATAGCAAGAAACTGATTACTGACCTCTGTGTCACCCTGTTGAAAGCCGAACACACCAGGGCCGTCCGTAGTTCCAGCGGCAAAACCAGGGCCGAGGGCAGCCGGGCAAGTCTTCACCATATGCTTCTCATCCAACTCCACTTCAATGTCTGTAAAATTCAGATAC
>NW_019104579.1:30967-53598 GCF_001995035.1 Momordica charantia
TGATATTTAACTTAATTAAAAAGAAACCTTAATAAAATAATAAAAAAAAAATAATTACAATATAAATAAGTCTAAAAATATAAGTAAAATGGGAGAGCTCTTATAGTCCTTTTTCTCGATATATATATAGAAATATTTGGTCCACCAATCTTATCCTCCCTAGGCCCTTGGTAAATGCGTCCATAATGAGTAAGATGGATATCTCGTATCCGAAAACTGCCAGTTCGCCGTGTCAATCCTCCTGGACCCAAATAACTCAATTTTCTCCCAGGAACTATTTGTGTCAATAGATTAGTTCCATCTAAAACTTGAGATAATGGGTGTAATCCGAAAAAAGATTCAAACGTGGTTGTTAATGGAGTTGAAGTTGCCAAATTTCGAGGAGTAGGTATCAATTTATGTCTAATTGCTCATTTAAATATTTGACAACTGATTACTTTTTTAAATAAGTATGTACTTTTGTATCTCTTCGTTCAAACATTGAATGGATGGAAGAAAAAGGTTGGTCCTCAGTTACTGATAAATACAAGCGTGCTATTAAACGTAACTTACAACTGTGCCGCTAGAGCCACTGCTGCCATAGTTGCTGCTATTGCCACCATTGCCACTGCTGCCATAGCCGCTGGTAGGGGGTGGAGGGCCAATGTTGCCGATGCCGAAGCCACCATATGGTTGTTGTTTAAGCCAACACGAGTAGCATAGCTTCCCAAAATGTTGAAGGTTACCATCATCACCCCCACAGCTACAATCCTATATTCTCGACCAAAATAAAAGTATTAAGTTAATAGATATATGGTTCTTAAACATTGAATTATCATTAATAAAYTCAAAAATTTAAATTAATAAATAGGATAAATTTAATCATTATATAATATCAAACACTCTCCTCACTTTAAATGACAATATAGGATTTGACAGGACTTTGTGTGCTCTAATACCATTCTAAATATGATTAAATAATCAACAAACTTAAAAGTTTAAGTTGATAGATTAAAATAATAGATTATATATACAGGTTGAAAAAGGATTTTTTTTTAATTTAAGTTATTATAAATTATAGATTGTAGAATGTCCAATGGAATATAACAGTCTTATAATTTGTAATTTGAGGGTTGATTGTAATAATTTTTATAATTCAATGATGATTTGTATTTTGCCTATGTCACCACGGGAGTTAAAACGACAGGGTTTAATTACAACAATTTTTGGTAGTTTGAGGTTGGGTGATTGATTATGTTTGGAAACAGGATTACAACCACCCCTATAGTTTAATGTGATTTTTTCCAAATTTCTCCAAACTTAATTGTTTTGCTGCATTCTTTTAGTTCTAGATTTGCTCTAAAGTTTCAATTTAACTTGTATACTTTTTCGGTTTCATTAGGGCAAAAACTAGAAATATTGTTTTCTAATATAAATTTATAAAAATAATTTTTTAAAACTATTTTAAAGAATATTTTTGTTTGAGAAAGGTCTCTTCGGGACCATTTTCATTAAACCACATGCTAGAAATTCATCTGTGCAGAAAGCAATTTTTCAAAATCTTCGTTGAAGCTAGCTATATGCTAATTACCGTTAGTTCATTTTGACAGTTTTTCAATTTTCCTAAAAGAACAATTTATCCAACTTTAACCTATCTATATCTAAAACGAGACGACTATTTTACCCTTTTAATTTTAAATTTTTGTCTATAATTTGATGCTATTTTTGTCATTTCTCTCTTTATAGAAGTACACTATTTTTCTCTCCCTCTCAAAAATTACACACCCCATCCACATTTCCTACATCCCTCCCGAAAATTACACCACATTTCACATCCCTCCATCTCTCTACTACTTTCTCTCTCGAAAAAAATACATGTTTTTATTTCCTTTCATCCCACTTATTCACATTCTCCCGTCTCTCCACTATTTTTTCAAGATTATTTTTTTTATTGATGAAGTGTTAATTATTTTTATTATTTAATAATGACGAAAGTCAGAATATAAATAGTTTATCTTAAAAAAAAAATAAATATAAAGGGTCAGAGTATATAAAGTTTTGTGCCTTTATTTCTATATATTAATTTTACAAAATTGAGTTATTTTAAATTTTAATTAATAGGAAAATTTCAAAAGTGTTGTAACTTAATATCCCACAACTGTATAAAGAACCTTTTTTTTCTTCTACTCCCAACTTTTTCCTAAAAAATTCAATAATCTTCTATTTTTCTCATGAATATTTTTCTCTTTTAGTAAATGTCGTTGAAGAATCAATAGGAAAGTGAATAGCAATATCACTTGAATTACATTATTGCCATGGAGTTGGTGGCTGAATTGCTAAAAAGGAGGGGAGCCAACGTGAAGAAAGTGGAACACTGTGAGAGCAAAAGAAGATGAAATAGTGTGCACCTAAGTTTTAGTCTTTCTTTTCTGTATTTTATTTTATTCGATAAAATTGTATGAATTATTGGACATTAGATAACTTTGTCGAGTTTTTCTTTAACATTTTCTAATTTGTATTATTTAAATAAATATTAATTTAATTAATTTTGTATGTAACATTTTAATTGAATTAATAACATATATCTTGACAATCATAAACGTCTAATTTAATTTCGAAATTAATCTTCAATTTTTCACTCCCTTTAATCCAGCTCATTCACTTTTTCCATCTCTCCACTATTTTATCTCAAATTTATTTTTCTCATAAATTATTGATTATTATTTTTATTATTTAATAATGCCAAAATTAACGAATAGATCTATAATCAACTTATTTGTCTTTTTAAATTTGTATTATTCTAATAATTTACTTACTTTAATTCAATTATAAAATCAACATATTCAATTTTTGTAAAATTAATTTATATTATAAATCTTAACTATCTTTTTTTAATGTATTTTTTATACTTTAAAATAAACTACCAAATTTCAGGTACATCGCACGTATCGCTGACCTATTCTCTTCGAAAAGCCATATTTCAACTTTCTTAAAAGAACGATTTCTCCAACTTTAATTAAAGAATTGATATGGTGTCATGTTATCAGGTAGACTTCTTTGTTTTATATTTTCACGGAATTTTATTTTTAAATAATATTTATTTATTTTTATATTTCACATTCTCCCTCTCTATTTAACTACCAATCCTATCTCAAAAAAAAAAGAAAAAAAAAAAGAAGGCCTATCAATCATTTATTAAAGAACTGACATAAAATCAGCCCAACATTTTAAAAAAAAATTCCTATGAAATCTAATTTATTAAATAGTTGAGCCGGTCAAAATTGACTTTACATCAAGCTTAGATCAGATTTAAGTTGGACTTGAACCAACCTTTGAGCTTCTGACCCAATGATGATAAGACTGACGACTTAGTATGTCGAAAAGAGAGATAAAAGAAAAAACTCACGACTATTTTAGAAATCGTCTCTTTGATCATTTCATGCATGTGCTGAAACAAATACTTCAATTTTGACTTTCCGTTGATGGAAACAATAATATTTGTCAAAATAGTTTTTAAAGACTTATAAATAGTCATAAAAAAATATCAAAACGAGTTGTAATTAGTATATATCTCAAACTAAGCTTCTAAGTTCGATCCACACTCCACTCCACATGTTGTACTAAATGATGATAATAATAATAATAGTCATCAAAATAGTTATAAAAATGATAATGTATCTTTTCTAAAATCCTATTAAAAATGTATCAAACGTCCCTATGGTCGCATATAAATTATCTTGCCGCATTAAGTTCTTTTGGGGTGTTAGAAAGATTAATGAATGGACATATTATTAATTGCACTCTAAAAACAAGATTAAGTTTAGTCCTTTTTTTCCATCAAAATGATGGTTTTAAAACCTACCTGAATTCCATGTTTGTTTAAATGAAAATGTTGCAGGTAAGATATTATATACATAAGGTGAGCATAAAAGAAATATAGATATATGAAATTGAAATGGGGTGAAAAGAGTAAAATTATAATGTAAGCATAATTTATAGATCATAAAATGTGTTACTATAGGATTAAACTTACGGGTAGCGGATAGGGAAGATGTGGCGGATAAACAGAAGGCAAATAGGGCGGCGGTGCATAATATGAAGGTGGCAGATTGTATGGTTTTGGTGGGAGATGGGTTTGAGCTTGCGGTGGCTTCTTACCCTTCTTCTCAACCAAAGCCATAGCTTCTTCCAAACTTTGTTGCAAATTCTCCACTGCACAAAATCAAGATTTGTTGGACATATGCAAATTCTCACCGCAATTCAAACCCTGAATTTTATAGCCCTAAACTAAACTAAGTCGCAGGACCACGCTAACTCTGCAAGGCTGTACTCACTGCCTAGCTACTTGCGACCCAATCAAAGAATAATATTAACATGACTCATCAATCAAAGATCTCCACTTTTGTTGTAACTTAAATGTTGCGACGATGGTATGATTGAGGAGACTGTTTAACATTTTCAATACTTCTATTTTAGCCACCCATTTTCAATACATTATTATTGAAGGGTACAATATTAAGTTATATACGGTACAGATTAGGTAAGAAAAGAATTATCTCAGGTATAATATATCCATCTATTTCATTATATTTTTTAAAAATAATTAGAAATGGACCAAGTTCAACTTCTTTACACCCTACACAACTTACAAAATTTTTAGGTCTAATTCAACTAAATCTTATGTCAAACTACCCATGTCAACGTGCACGATATTAGCTGTCTAGTTAGTTTTACATTATCTAGACACAAGGAATTAAAGATGATAAATATATAAGTTATGACAACTATTTTTATTGGTATATACAAGTTATGACAACTATCTCCATTGGTATTAGTTGTCTGGTTATATATAAAGTTTTTTTTAATAAAACAAAAAACAAATTAGTCACCAGAATTTATGTCGAAAAGTAGACAATATCATATTTGTCGCACCGTCGTCGTGACGCGGAGCGGCCAACGTCATCTCCTGATGGGTCTCTTTCGAAATTAGTGTTTGGAATCGCCACCAATCATCTACGAGGTGTGATTGGTCACTTATTTTAAAAATTCGGTCTACGAAAAACAGATTTTAGGTTCGGGAGTTGGTTGAGCGTAGGGAAGGTTTTGTACGACACCCGTTCGAAAACAGTACCATATTTTGTCAAAAATCATCCTATTATTTTATTTGGTCCAAAAGAAAATTATTTTTGTATTTTGATTGAAATGTCTCACGTTATATTAATTCACTTTGTTATAAGATATGAATTAATAGATATGAGTGGCACGAAGACCATTAGAAAAATCTTATCACGACTCAATATACAAAGCTCGTACCAATGTGCCAACTTCTTAAGATATTACTTAAGTTTTTTTATATAAATGTTTTAATATTTAAAATTTGTTAAAAAGAAACGAAAGTTTTTTTTTAAAATATTTTACCTAAAATAGTAAAAATGAGACATGTGAATTACTCCTAACAAACCTATCACCATGCCAACACCACATTATACAACTTAACTTTAATTCTTATTATACAGATCTTTATTTTGAAATTTTGTTTAAAAAAGAAAGAAAAATTAAAACTAAAACCGAAAAAAAAAAGAACTTTATTGTATTTTAGATTTGAAATCCCTATAACAAACTCCCTTAAAACCTTTTTTTWAAACATTTAAAACAAACTTGTTTTAAAGAAAAAAAATCATATTTAAAACAAACTTGTTTTTAAAAAAATTCAAATCATATTTAAAACAAACTTATTTTAAAAATAATCAAATCATTTCTAAAAGCATTTTTTTTTCTATATCACGTACTGCAGTGAGGAAATCCTTGGTGTACCTGCGGGTCTGAAACCGTGAAGGAGCACTTGAGGTGGGAGTCAGGTTGTCGGAGATCTGTGCGTCGGTTGTAGAAGTTGTTCGTTATATTATTGTTGTCTGTCGGGATTATAGAGCTTTGCGTCGGACTACTGTGCTGCGGGTTGTCTGAACTTGTGATCACCAAGGGACGTGTGTAGTCGGAGTATTGTCGGGGTTGCTGGTGTGGGTGAAGAAGAAGAGAAGGTGATGGTAGAGAGAAAGAAGGAAGTGAATTTTTGTTCCTCACCTAAAGATAACGGTAAAAAAGAAAAAGAGGGCAAGAGAGGAGAGAAAAATAGGGAGGAGAAGAAAGGAGGGGACATACCTATGAACGAAAAAATCAAATGAGAGAAAAAACAGTTTTTTTTTTAAATCTTAAAATCAATTAAATAAAATCCTAAAAAAACCAATTATTTTCGAACAAAATCTAATTTTAAAACTTAATTTGATTTAATTAAAACTTTACATTAAATTTTATAATAAAATAAATTATGTTATTTTAAACTAAATCAATAAACATAATAAAATAATAAATAAATCAGTAAAAAAAAATTTTAAACGAAAGCGAGCCGGATCAAATACGGTCTCTAAATAAATTATAGAGAAGTCTCTGTCTTACTCATCATAAATATTTAGATCAACAATTTGTAGATGATAAATTCAAATAAGTTTCATATACATACAACCTCAACGTGGAAGGAAGTACTTTAAAATTATAAATTTTTAGGTAAGACATTATTAATTAACTATGTAGATATATAAACCCAAGATGCATTTTACTAGAACATATACCAAGAAGGAAATGATACATAAACAAAGACTTGAGAGGGTCAACATTGACGCGCAATTTATTGTATGCGTATTAATATTTTACCTTATTTTTTGGTTGTCTAATGAGAAGAAAGGTGATGGCCTTCCATTATGGGTAATCATAATGTAGACAGAGTGGCCCTTGTTTTTCTGATTTATTTCCTCGAGGAACAGTTTATTTTCATAGTTCATCGATAAACTACTTTTGATTTTTTATCGAGAATATGCGACTTAATTAACCAGTTAACAGATCTCTCCTCTTTTACGTACTCTTTACATGTATTTGAGATTGTAATATGTTTGGACATACATTGGATTCAAGAGGTGAGTAGTTTTTATATATTTATTAATATTGAAGCATCACACAACCATATTAAACTTGTATAGTTATATTTAATATATGCTTATTATTATCTTCGAATTATGTAATAATATATATTTATTTTTCTTGAAAAGGAAAAAGCATTCTGGCTCATCAAAATATGAAGTTGGCACCACTTGTCAATAAGGGTGGAGCCATCTTGGGCAAAGCTTGAGCTCACATAGGCACATTTCTATGACTTAGACAACAAACTTGCAATTTAGGCACGATTCGACCCCTTTTCTCCTCTCGGGACTTGAAGAAGAGATGTTGAGTTTTATGCTCCAAARTTTTCTAATCTTTTAGTAAATTTATGAATATGAATAAAATTGGCTATTTTCTAACATGTGCATAATTATCTTTAATTAAAGCATTAATTAATTAATTATTGCTCCTAAGTCATCGAATGTGTCTTTAAATGGGGATTTAAGACACTTGACACCCTCCTCTTCTTCCTTTATTTATTAGTTCAGCAACATATGATAATAGARATTCGAACTTCTGATATTTTGGTCGAGAATATATATCTTAACCAATTGAGATATGTTGTGTTCAATTCTCTCCTCTTAATTTTACGTGCTCTTACATTTATTTGAGATTGTGCTATATTTGGATATCGAAATCATTGCTTGAAGTACATATAAGATAATTTCAAGATAAATAGTTTTCATATATATTTATTGATATTGAAGCATCCCACAACCATACTAAATATAAAGTATGATACAAACTTAAACTTATATATAGTTCTACTTATGCTTATTATTCTCTTCTAAGCTTTTTGTAGTCATATTTATTTTTCTTGCCCATCAAAAGATGAAGTTGGCACCACAAGTATCACGAGTACAGTCGATAAGAGTGGAGCCATCCTGAGCAAAGCACGCCACCACTTCAACCAAGTAAGACACTTTTGTTTGTGGGTCTGTTCTACAACGTAAACCAGGAAACTTCCCAAACTTTGCTTTTAGGAACCCTTTTATTGCTTGCCTTGACTTGGTGCGCCCATTTGGTCCTGCTGCATGAGGCCTTAGGGCTCCAATAATGTCGTAATTATTCCTCATGTCCACAGCCAACTTGAAATATGCAGCTTGGTTGAATGTACTCTCAGAGCATGTTCCATGTTTCGTCCACTCATGACTCCAAAATTGTTGATTGTTTGCTCTAAGCACGTTGGGCCAAAGTGTGTTCAATTGGGACTGTAGATGGGAAATCTGAATAAACAAGAGAGTGAATCAATTTATGTTTTGAGTTCAGATTTCAGATTAAGAAGATTAACTTAACTTATGTTTGGAACATGTGTTTACTAATCCCTAACTTAGTTATGACTTTAATTTGATAATACAATGGCAGAGGTAACTCATGATTTATAAATCTTGTTTAGTTTCTTCGTCTTTTCAAGATGGGATAGTTAACAATGTTATATACAATAAGCTCTTTTAGGTTTTTTTAAATAAAAAATATTTTTTTGATTTTTTAAGACAGGTTTGTTATAACTATTTTTAAAATTTTATTATCACAATTGACATATTTTTTTAGAACAATCAGAGCACTGAGTTGATCTTTATTTAAAAAGAAAAATATCAAGGTTATTTATTTCATGATTAACTATATTTTCAAACACTTGTTTTTTAATATTGAAATTTTGTTCATGAGATAGGTGCCTTAGCCATTTGAGCTATGCTCGGTTTGATATTAGAAGTATGTTTTTAAAACATAATATATATAAAAGATTAATTTATAAATTCAGTTTAAACTTCTAAAATCCTCGTTACACGAAAAAAAAATAATAATAATAATAATAATAATAAACCCTTAGAAAAATCTTCAATTTCTCAACTTTTTTTTTTTAGAAAAACATGTTTCAGCTTTAAATTATGTTTCTAGTTAATATTGGTTCATGTGTTGTTTAATACCATTAATGAGATCTGGACCCACACCCAACCAGTCCATTAAATTTAATTTGGAAAAAACTTTGTTCCTTAAGGAACCTTATCCTCCTCACTACTCTTCGGGAGTGGAATGAGCAAAATACCTTAATCGCTTGTGGGTAAACTCATATGGGTAACATTTTATTAATATTAATTGTATAAAACAACGATACTAATACAAGCATAATTCAAATTTCAATTGTTAACCTAAAAAAGTATACACATACCTTAGTGATATCAAATGGAGAGCCCGGACAATTCGTCAAGGAGGTGCCACTTTGTTGGGGCCACAAACCATGTATTGTGAACGTTCGCAACCCACTTCCGGGACAGCTACCTGATTTTTGGAAACTACAAACTGCAGGTGGCCATTGTTGGACGAACCAAAAGGAATCGAAAGCATCTGATAAAGCCATGAGTGAGAAAATGGTGAGGGCCAAGGAAATGGCAACTTCTCTCTTTGGCACTCCCATGGCTCTCATAGATCTCAAAAAGTGTTTAGATTGGTGAGTTTGGGCATTGCCTGAGAGAAGAGGGCTATTTATAGTCATCTCACCCTACCTATCAACTATCCCTTTCAGTCCTCTCAAGTCTCAAGTGGGAGATTTATGGGTAAAACCTTTTTCTTTTTTTTTTCTTAATCCACTTCTTGTATTTTTTTTTTTATATTTTATTTTAGTACTTAAACCATATATCGATTCCATACACAGTTCCCGAAAAAAGATAGTGAGAAAAATTATTATTATTATTATTTTTCAAAATACATGTTTTAGTTCTATTTTTTGAATTGAGTTCCTACTTTTGAAAATTTTCAATTTAATCCTTTATGCTTTAACATTTTCACTTATATTCTTTCAATTGGTAAATGTTAAAATTAATTGACTATATAACAAACTACTTAACCATTTGAGCTATAGAAAAAATTGATTCTAAAGAAGCATTGAATTTTTAATCAAAACAGAGATTAAACTATTGATGTTGATGGAGGTATTGAGATCTAAGTTTTGCAAATATTAAATATTCTGGTAATTAACCACGAAAGTTATTTTCGCTTCCTAATTATAAGTTATAAGTCATTATTTATATTCATATTATTGGCTAATTGATTATATTTTTTATATTACAATATAATTCTTCCTCTGAAAAAGTAATAATAATAAATGAAGAAAATTTAGGAGGTTTGAAATTATTTGCTGGCACCAACCTAACCGATTGCATTGCAAAAGAAAAAAAACAAACCTAACCGATTCCTTCACAAAAAACGAACCCGACCGATTGACATTTACAAAATCGTCCATAAATCATAAATGTGAATGTGGGAATCCATTCAATAAGAAATGTCATCTTCTAAAAATTAGAAGAATGGTGCTTGCATTTTTACACGTTTATACAATCCTAGATTTTAGAAAATTAATTTGTATCTTAGTTACTCAATATTTTTGAACATTTTATTTTAATTTTTAATCCTGCAAAAAAAAATTATTTTAATTTTCATGTCTCTTTAGTCGCTCGTGAGTAGATGTCTGTAATGAACCATTATTTAAAGTCACGTTTATTAGGTTTCAAATAAGATTTGAATTTTGTTAAATAATTAATAAAAAAAATTAATGATAAGGATTAAAAATGTTTTTTTTTCMTCTAAAAGATATGTTTGAAAGTTGATAGACTAAAAAGATAATATTAAAAGTTTTAAGGGCAAAACAGGAAAGCTTAGGAATTAAAATATAGTTTAAACTTTAAAAAAATCATATTTCTTTTTCTAAAATGTAGGCTATAATACTTTTAATTTACATTTTCATTATGAAAATATAAACTTAGTCGTTGGAAAAGAGATGGATCATCAGAAACTTAGAAATAGCCGTKGGAATAGTGAAACAAAGTCACCAGAATGATTGAGAACATAAGTTAGGATCCTTCTAGTAACGTTTTCGTTTTTTGTTTCTATACAAATAGTGAAACAAATTTGTTTTGGTTGTTTCTAAAATTTATTTATCAAATCTTTTAGTGAAAAATAGAAACAATGTGGTAAATAGTTTTGAGAATTTTAATAATTAAAATTCAAATCATTGAGTATTAGGATTAGTTAGTTATTAATTTAGTTTTTTTGCTTGGGCACTTGTATGTATATTCATTATTCATTCTTAACAAAATTACACGCTAGACAATAGACTTTATCAGATTACTCTTAATAAGGAGAATAATGAAATCTAAAAATTTCTATATTTGTTGAATAATTTATTAAAATATAAACATTTAATAATAAATAAAAATAGCACCATTAAATGATGCCAAAATTTTATATTTCTTTTTGTTTTTTTTTTAAGAAAAATGGTTTATTTGTTTATTAAAAATATTTCACTATGGTAATTTATATATAGACTTCCTCTAAAATGAGCTTATATATTGATAAAAGTGTAAATATTTGAGACTACATTAGGTTAAAAATACGCGAGTGAAAATATTTCAAACCAATGTTCGAGTACGGTGCGGTAATGTAAGTTTGGTTGTTGAAGGTTGGGCTTGAGAACTTGTTGGGCCTAAGCGGAGCTTTGGGTTTGGTTGGCCCAATAATGGAAACAGGGAAGATGGTAATCTGAAAACTTGTCTTCTTTTACACATGCTATATTTGAAAAAACAAATGAAAAGTTTTTGACTTTTAAGAAAATGTATTATATTTATATTATAAAGTAAAATTTCTCGTCTTTTTTTTTCCTAAGTCTTGCCATAGGTCACCTATGTAAGTCACATAATTAAGGATATAAATCAATATTACAGGTGTCTCTTCAAAATTTTGACTGCCGGTGGCTACAACAATTTCGTTTTCAATTTTTGACTTCAAAGTATTTTCTCACCATTTCATTGATATGTTTTTCATCTTTCTTCAAAAAAATACTTTTGAATTCTTATCTAAATTCTAAAAACACAAACAAGTTGTTGGAAACTATTTTTTTTTTCCAAAATTCTATCTAGATTTTGAAAACATTTTTTAAAAGATGATAACCAGATAAAAGGAAGGTGAAAGTAATGGTTATAAGCTTCATTTTCAAAAATAAAAAACAATCAATATTATCAAAGAACGTCTAAACTTCTTGAAAGCTATATATTCACATTACCTCAGTCACACTTAATTAGAGTGTGTTAAATCATTATTTTAAATCAAAATGTTGAAAAGAAAAAGGTTGTTGATCACAAATTAAGTATTATACTAGATATCAATGAGAAGACAACTGCACATATCCTTTTGCTCACCTTGGGAGCGATAAGAATGACGACTGTGTTTGGATGTAATCCTTTCAACAACAGGTCTTGTGGGTGGTCCTCACAAAATGTCTAGATATATATATTTGCTTTTAATTGTTTTTCCTTTCTAACTTTTGTCAAAAATAATAATAATAATAAATTCAACATTATTCCTTTTGAACATATTTGATTTCAACCCATAAGTAAAGTAGACTTCCATCCCAAATCATATGTGACTTGTGAGCCCCTCTATGAGTAGATGCCACCCCCTTCCACTCTTGCATAGGACCACATCAACATTTTCAAAGTTTTTCCCCCAGCTTTCTCATTACACTTGTATTTGATCACAGTTCCTTTATCTTTTAATTGATAATAAATTGGAAAGAAAGAAAATGATCATCAAGCTACATCAGATCAAGATTTAAACAAAAAAACAAATTCATTAATACCTTTTTTCTTTTCTTTCCTTTAATCACACGCACAAGAACAACTAAATACAATGAACAAACTATGTATGTAAAAAAGACATGAAAACACATCCCACCTTAAAAGCAACAAATCCCATATATATATATGCACGTCAAAAAGCACATATATAATTCTAAAGACACATCAAAAAAGAAACCAAATTAAAGCAATAAGACTATTGAAAATCCACGCCACAATCATCATCATCTAAACCCAACTTTTAATTAATTCCTTTCAATAATCAGAAGCTGCCTCCTTCTTCTCCTCCTCCTTGGGGTGGTATCCGGGGAGTTTCTCCTTGATCTTCTCCAAAAATCCCTTCTTCTCCTTCCCCTCCTCTTCAGGATGGCAAGCCGCCGCCTCGGCCGCGTGCGGCACCTCCGATGCAGCTTCCTCCGACTTCTTATGGCCCGGAAGCTTCTCCTTGATCTTGTCTAGGAACCCTTTCTTCTCCTCCGAGTGGGCTGCATCGTCCACCTTCTCAACCGGGACGGCGACTGCTTCGTGGTCGTGTCTGTGCTCGTGCTCTTTAGCTTCTTCCTTCTTCTCCTCCCCGTCTCCTCCCAACTTCTCCTTCAACTTCTCCTTCAGCCCCTTCTTCTTCTTCTTCTTCTTCTTCTCCCCTCCTTCTCCTTCCTCCTCATCACTAGACTGCAAATCAAAACCAACCCATGTGATCAAAACTCTAACTTAATATGAATAAATGATCAAACATTAAAAAAAAAGTAAAATCAAAACTTACAGAGCTGGAGGAGCTATCTGATCGGTGGAGCTTCTCCAACAAAGTGGGCTTCTTCTCGTGTTCTTCCTCCACCTTGGGCCCAGAAACTTCAACTTTCTCGAACTGTTCAGTCACCACAATCACCTCCTCAGCCGACTGTGGCTTCTCCTCCTCCTTCTTATTCCCCAAGAAATCAAACAACCCACGATCCTTGGCCTCAATTTCTTCACCAACCTCCCCCTCGATCTTCTTGTTTTCGTAATCCGCCATCAACAAATTTGAGCAACACACAGATTTTTTGTAATTTGGATGAGTTCACTTCGATTGGTTAGTGCGTCTCCAGAATAGGCCAATTTATAACAGATGGCGCCACACGGGCCCAACGCGCCAGATCGTAACGCCAAAAAGCAAAACCCCAATCGACTATTATTATTATTATTTTCTGACAACCGACGTGGTGGTGGTGGATTGGTTTAAATCCGAAGAAAAGCATTTGCAGAAAAAGAAAAGAAAATATATTATTTCAGATCTCTACGCGGATTGGCACGTGGCTGGCCAGGAAAGCGAGTGGTTGGAGGATCTGTAGTCGCGGAGTGGAGGAGTCAAAAGGAGAAAGTAAGAGAGAGAGACAGGGGCCAATGAGAGGGCGCAACGTGTACAAAGGACGTGGAGGTGGGGCCCGGTGTGTCGGCCTTGATTGGATAAAAACGGGAGGGTCGGCAAGAGAGTCGGTGGGTGCACGATAAGTAATGGTGGGGTCGTATTATTCAATCCATTGGGTTGTGTACGTTTCTAAGATTCTCGACGTTGGGGGGAGCCATTGGAGACAGATGGTCGGTTTCTTGTTTTTTTTTAGTTCAATTTCCAACTTTCCAGATTTTTTCCTTTTATTTCTCTAACATAATAATTTGAAGAGTTGTTGAGGAAATATTTTTGTGGGTTTAATGGAGATTACTTGCACAAGTTTTGTACGAAATTGATATGGCTTTGGTGTTAATTTTGTTTGGAATAAAATTAAGGAGATGAAATTTGGTCGTGTTGGAATGATACCTAAATGTAGGATTTTAAAAATGGTTAGAATGAGACATTTGATGAGATGAGCAAATTTTTATAAATAATTGTGTTTTAAGAGACAATTATTTTTATTTTTTTTTAGTAAACCATTGTAGATGTGGGGGTTCAAACTCACGATCTTCTAATTAAAGATAGATACTTTAACCATTTGAGTTATGTTCGGTTTGATGTTTTAAGAGATGATTATAAACATACTCATCTGCAATTTCAAATTTAATAATAATTATGATTTTCTAATATATACTTTAAGCTTTCAAAATCAATCTCAAACAGGTCTTACGTCCACTAAGTAATTAGCACTATCAAATATAAATATTTAATGTTTGAAAATAAATAAATATCTGAGAATAATATAACATTTTTCTATTTTTAAACATATGATTTAAATCAACATAAGTAAAAAAAAAAAATCTTAGTTAGCTTTAGTTGAGTCCCTTGTCTATTTGGAGTAACCTAAGTTTTTTCTAAAAATAATAATAATAATAATAATAAAAGATAAAAATCATTTACACGTGTCAGAACTAGAACAACGTGCGAGACTTTGATCGTCTAATTTGGGTTGATTGTTAATTGTCAATTTCAAAAGTTTCGTGCCAAAATTTGTAACCAATTGATATCCATCTCTTTCGATTAAAAATTAATATTTTCTTATTTGGATCTCTCCTTTTCTTTTCCCCTCCGAATAGCCTTATTTGGATACTTATGGATAATGAGATGTTCTTATTCAAAGTCTTTGTGAATTTTGGGATATTCAAAGTCTTACGTTGGAGTTATAAATTTTGACAAATACTAAATTACTATTTTGTCTTGTTTATGACCATTTGATCACACGTAGCCTTATCAATGGGGTCTTTTTGATAATTGGATTCTAAGTCATTCAAACTCAAATTCTCTTAACTTGACATATGAACCAAACAGCTCTTCAAGTCCAAGAGTTGGATCCAAAATTACTCAATCATGTATCAACTTAAACTTGTGAAGACCTAATTAAATATAGGAGTCACCCCCTCCATTTCAAGCTTGTAAAAGTTAAAGCATACTCCCAATAAATTGAAAACTCTCCGAAAACAACGAAACTTTTGAAATCCTGACTCTAAAGACACTTCAAATACCAAAATATTTTGAGGATCGAAGACTTTGAAGACTAAATAATTTAAAGAATAGAATACTTGATGACGTTGAATATTTGAACACTTCGAAGATAAGTTAAGGACATTTGGAGCGTAAAAGAACTTCAAGGGATCAATCCAAAGGTATTAATAAGCCAAAAGACTGATCTAAAGGGATCAACAAGTCATAAGACTATATGTTTCAAAAGAAAAAAAAAACAAGTCATAAGACTAACCCAATAAGATAAACAACCCAAAAGGCATCGTCAACGAGCCAAGTAGCTTATACAAAGAAATCAACAAGTTGGAAGTTGAAGATCTTGAATGAGTAGAAATCAAAGGAAGTCAAAGACTCCAAACTCCTTGATTCGAAAACAAGCGCTCCCGCCTCGAGTTAAGCTATGTCCTAGAGAGAATCTACAGATTGACTTACACAAAATAAAACAAGTCAAAGTTCTACTCCATGAATCAAATTTATGTCAAAAATCTCATGCGGACACAATGACTTTTGAAATAATGATTTTTAAATAATATTTTTTCTTCAACCAATTTTAAACTACTGATATAAGTGTATTTTAATTAGTATAGTTTCTTAAATAACTAAAAGTCCTATTGAAAAATTAAGAGAAAACACTAAAGTACTCGATCTAGAATTTAGAAACTAAAATAGAATATTATTTTAAATATAATTAAATTTAAAATAAGATAAAATTTGAAAGTTTAGAAACTAAAATATAATGAAACCATCTTAACGGTAAAGTTGTTATTTACTAATAAATTTATATTAGCTGACATGAGTATAATTCAGCAGTAAAGACATCTTACTCTTTTTTAAAAGTCGAAGGTTTAATATTTATCTCCCGTTAAAAAGAATTATTCATTTATTAGTGATAGTTCTAATGTTGTCTATTTTACACYCACACACGCCACACACGCCTTTATTCTTTTTTCGGTTAGCCATCTCCTCTTCGCATGGCAAGCTTGTAATGGATGCCATACCTTTTTTTAATGGCACATTGTTGAGCATCCAACTTGCATTGTAGGTAGTGAGGAGGCAAAGAAGAGGCTACAATAATGAATGGATCATTTATAACATTTAAAGTATCACAATTTTTTCGAAAAAGTTATAGTTGGCAAAATATGATTTTGGGTACATCCTATGAGATATTTATGGAACATAGTTTTTATAACGAGATCTAAAACATGTAACTTGACATATGGATGATAAGAATTGTTTGACTGCATTTCGAATAAGCCAAGAGCTAACTAGCTAACTAGTCTTATGACGTGTCAATCAGATTAGATCAGAACCGAGTTATAACAATATGTTAATGGTGGTGCCAAAGCATAAAAATGCATCTACTCTTTTCCATCTATCCCCCATTTCACATTTTCATTTATTTTTTAATTTTGAAACTTTACATTTTGATGTTGCAATTTCAACACTAAACACCCCAAAATTAGTACAAGTTTTCACCAAAGTATTTCTTGCAAATTGAAACTTTGAGATGCAAAAGGTTTTGTGATTTTCTCTAGTGGGCTTTGGATTAAAGATGAAGAAAAAGATTTCAAACATATTCACATTGAGGATTTTATGGGACGACATTTCTTTACTTTCCATCATGTGGATATTTTCTCACATTAATTTATAGATCCATTCATGTTCTATTAGATCACCTCACAAATGAATAGATCTGAAATCAAGTTAATTATCAATTAATTAAACTTTATTGGTTCAACTAAACTATTTTTTATTTGTTGAGTCAATTAATTGAATTTTATTAATTTAACTAAACTATTTTTTACTCAAATTTTTTTTAGTAAAAGGACTTTATTAATGAAGAAAACCACACATTCCACTAACATCATTCATAAGCCAACAAAGAAAATAAATATCCCACAAAAAGAGATACGACAGGAAATAACCCTTTTTACCAATATATTTGCCTTGGAGTTCAATCGAAGATTGATATAGGAAATTTCGCTAACATAAGTATAACTTAGTGATAATTGACATATATTTCTTTTCTCGAAGTCAGAGGTTCAATCTTCCATATCCCCAAATTGTTGTACTAAAAAGACAAAGATATAAATAAATTTAACCTCTTGAAAATTCTTCCTCAACTCATAAATACTAGAACTCTAATTAAATCAAAATATAGTGCTTATTCCTAAGATTAAAAGGTAGGTGTATTATTGTGATCTTTCTTTCAAACTCTTTTTTCTCAAGTACGGTAAATATCAAGATGAAAATTTAAACTTCAAACTTCAAATAAATTAAAGATACCTTTAACTACTAAGCTACGTTCATGTGCCAACATGTGCTAACCTAATTTGAATAAGGATGAAGTTAAGTACATATCTTTATTCGCTAAATATTTACAAATATATATATTTTTTTAAAATATAACTGTAAATATAATCTTAAAAAAATGTACAATGTTTTTTAAACTACAAATTGTCCTCCCAACTCCTCAATTTGTGTCATCATTGGCCGGGTCCGCCAAGAAAACATAGGCCCAAACTTGGCCCAACTGTAAGGCTAGTTGCCCCAAAGTACTGATAAGGCTTGAATTGGGCCGACCCAATATAAAAAAGTAAGCGCACGTTGTCAGAAGCGAGGGAGCATGGAGATTTAAATCTTCCATCTCTAAAATAAGTTACTCACATCGTAATCATTGACTTTGCTCAATTGGCACCAACTAATATTACATATAAATAAGGCTCAATTATTCAAAATATCATGCATTTTGATGTTACTTTTATTTATATTATTATTATTTAAAAATTTCACTTCGACTTTTGATTTTTAAAATTTATAAAAATTTGTCGCTGAAGAATTCTACTCCTATAACAAGTGATAGAAACTGATGTAGTTATAGAATTATAAAACGAAGCAATAGCAGACATGACTTTTAAAAAATGAACATTAAATAGAAACTGATGTAGTTATAGAGTTGTAAAACGAAATCGTGGCAGACATGACTTTTGAAAAATGAACACTAAACGTGACAAATATCGAAAACCACTGGACAAACATTTTTTAAGTCATGTTTGCTGTTCATTTTTAACCCATCACTTAGTGGTTATATCAATACTTGTCACATTTGATGTTTATTTTTTTAAAAGGTACATCTTTATTGCTCCGTTTACAACGGACTCATTTTAACAAAGTTCTTCAATGGCTCTTTATTGCTCCGTTTACAACTCAACAACCACATCAACTTCTGTCACTCATTTTAACAAAGTTCTTCAACGGCACATTTCAATAAATTTTCAAGGTCAAAAGGGTAGAAGAAAAACTTGTTAAAAAAGGTGTAAATCAAACTAAGCTTAAAATTTATTGACATTTGGAATAATTTAGCTTATAATTTATAAATAACTAGTAATCGACATTGGACACTAATCAAGTTTCAATTTGGCCATTTATGAGATTACATGATTGGATTTAATTTCTTTCACATTATCACCTCGACAAGGGTATTTTTCAACACAAATCCTAAAATTCTCCCCCAAGGAAGGCATGGTCATGGGCCGGAAACAGAGCCAAAATGTATTGGGCCGAGGCCCAGAGATGCGCCGCTAAAGCTGATGAGGGTTCTAAATTTAGGGAAGATTTTAAAGAGATTTCCCGATGCATAAAAAGCGGATATCTTCTTTATCGCGACCTTGTTAGACAAATGTCGGGAAAAATCCTGACGTTTTACGAAAAAGTTTGGAATAGTCTCATCTCGCGATGTTTTTCTGAAACGTGAGGAGGATATTTTCCGACTCATAGAAAGCATCGAATATCTTCTTTTCCCTTATGTTATTAGACAAATGTAAAGAAAGTGTTAGGAAATCTCTCCCTTGTATGTAAACATAAAAAGCTTCATCTCCCGATGGTTTCCTAAAACATCGGACGTTTCCTAACAAAAAAATTAGAACGTCGAGATTTGTAACTTTTTTCGACGAAAATACGTGCGTCGGAAAAGGTTTCATCAATATTGATCAAAATTCTTGTAGTGCAAGAATGTTACCAAATGAATGGTAAGTAATTTCATTCTTTTAAATTTCTATTAGCTCATTAAATATTTTGTCATATAAGCTARAAAAAAACAATGACATTTAACATTAACTAACAAAAAAGGTAATTGAAAATGTTAAAATGTGTTATGGGTAAGAATAGAGGCCGTATGTGCCCCGCATAGTTCCACGTGGCAGCAAGGACCAATCCCACCAGAGAGTGGCGAGTAACGAAGAGAGCAATGATGATTTGACAAACATGTACAGACAATACCATGATGTGTCTGACAACTGCAGAGGTGACAGTGGAATCATGGGAGTAGGCCCCTTGTCTTGGAGGCTCGTCGGTCCATTCATTCTTCAGAGCGGGCCGACAGGCGGGGCAGACGGGGATCGTCGAAGAAGTGCCTTGACGTGCCGTAGTCACTACTCCTTTTATGCAATTACGAAGAGGGGAATAGAATCACGCACCAAGAATGTCCCCTATGAATCGTCAGTGTTCGTGAATGGGTAGGGCCCATCACGTCCCACGTTGGATCACCTCCTACTTAGCCCCATCAGTTTTATAAGGAGAGGGATTTTGCCTCAAAAAATCGATCACTAAACTTGTACTAAAAGCTTTCTATATTCTTTTCTAAGTCATTAACTTGAACGTTTGAAGATATTTAACAGGCATCTTAGATATCGAAATCTATTGTATTGGATAACTTTGTTTGAAAAATAAAAAGCTGACCCAAATTTCAACATCTGTAAACAAAAAAGTAAAACTTTTAAAATAACAACTAAATCGAAATAACTTTTAAAAGAGCTCCAACGACACAATAATAATTTTAAAAGGAGCTCCTCAAATGAACGAAAAGAATTAGAAAAAGAAAAAAAAAAAGTGTTAAAAGACATCGCTAAGCAAACGTTCATCACGCCCATGGTCCATTGAGACACTTCTTTTTACAATATATTAAATCTTCAAATCTCTCTCTCTCTACTGTTAGAAAGAAAGAAGAGAAAATTGCCGTTAATCGGCGATGGGACTTTATTGGAATTTGCTGGCGTTCGGTACTTTACTCTCCACGGCAGCGGTTTTCTCGTCGGAGATGGGAGGAGAGAAATCGGAGGAGGAATCGCGGCGGAGAGAGGCCGACAAAGTGATCGGCTTGCCGGAGCAGCCGCCGGTGGAGTTCCGGCACTACGCCGGGTACATCGAACTCGGGCCGACGGAGACCCGAGACAAGGCTCTGTTCTACTGGTTCTTTGAAGCTCAAAACGACGTCGCCCATAGCCCTCTCGTCCTTTGGCTCAATGGAGGTTCTCTCTCTTCTTTGATTTTACTAATTATTATTATTTAGTCCCTCCAAAGTTTTTTATTATTTTATTTGTTAGTCCCTCTGTCAAAATCAAAAAAAAACAAAAAAACAAAAAAAAAAGGAAAGAAAAGAAAAAATCTAGTTATCCCATTTGTGAAACTAAGGTCTAAATCTTTCTATTATTATTATTATTCTAAGAGCTAAGAAGTTGACAAAATATTTTTATAAGGAGACCAAATAAATATAATAGCTAACTTATAAAGAAAAAATATATAAATTTTTCCTTGATTTCAAATTTCCCTTGAGTTTTTTTCTTTTGCCAAAAAAAAAAAATTAGTTAATATAAATTTAAAATATTGTTTTACTTCATAAGTTATTTCAATTTACAAAAAAATTCTACCATTTGAAAAAACAAAATAAATAGAACGACAAAATAAATTATTTCCAAAGATTTTAGCCGTTTGAAATTATTAAGGCATGTCTTTTTGTGGAAAAGATCACTCAATTATTGATGTAACGACTAAAATATTTTTTTGATTTTTTTTTATTAATGATAAATCTGAATCTTATTTTACTCACTAACCTTTCTAGTTTAATTCTTGCATTTTCAAACTATCTATTTTAGTTTTTCAATTTTATAAAGAAATTCGTTGGAATGGATTTTATATTGAATGAAATATTATATGTATTAGATATTGAGTTTAAGAAAAAAAATTAAAGATTTTTTATTAAATACAATAAAATTTTACTAAAATATTGAAAATAAAATGTTATGTGAAGTTGAGCAGAAAGACTCATCTATCCCTATCATAAAAGGAATCTAGATCTAATCTATGCATATATTGGAATGAAAACTTTTGCCCTCCTTTCCCTTTGGTCTCACCCACTTTTTTCCTTTTTGTTGTTTATTTACTTCTGGTAGGAGTGACAACGGGATAGAGTGGAATAGAGATGACTTTTCGAGATGTGTCCATTTGTTATGAATTTGAATATAAACAAATTTTTATTAAAAAGGGGGAAAATAGGATGAAAATTCTTTAAAAGAAAAGTTCTAATTCAATTAATTTATACTTCCTTTTATTAATTTAAATGCTAATATATATCATGGAAATACATGTAACCTTTACATGTGTAGATTTGTACACGAATTTTTCTATTAGACTGTAATACATCAAATTAAGCATAGTTGAATGAATTCTTATCTATCGCCATCCAAAAAGTTGATAGTTTAACTTCTCATCTTCTTAATTGTTGAAAATATAAATATTATGTAACAAAGAAATTATTAACAAAAAAGATAAAAAGATTAAGAATTGGAAATGAATATGCAGTTATTCTCGTATTAATCCATAACTTAAAAAAAATTAATTTGAATCTCTGCCCATTATTTGAATGGTTAATATTGTTTAAAAGAATGGAAGAATTTTGATGTTGAATGTTTTGTTTGTGAATAATTTATCAGGGCCAGGCTGCTCCTCCATAGCCTATGGAGCTGCACAAGAACTTGGCCCCTTCCTTGTTCAAAGCAATGGGAAGCTAAAACTCAACAATTTTTCTTGGAATAAAGGTATTCTCTCCGAGCCTGGCTTCGATAACGGTTTTATTTTTAGTTTTCAATTTGTAAAAATTATGTTGTCTCATTCTAGTTTCTTTAGTATCTTCTTTCACTTTTACTAAGAACAGCATTTAAATTCTTAGCTAAGTTTCAAAACCAATTTTTTTAAAAAAAGTACTTTTTTTCTTTTCAGTTATTAAGATTTAGTTTAAATTTTGAAAACGTATGTCTACGAGAAATAGATAG
>NW_019104579.1:53668-76736 GCF_001995035.1 Momordica charantia
CACCAGTGGGAGTGGGATTCTCTTATACAAACAAATCATCAGATTTACTTAAGCTGGGAGATAGAATCACAGCTCAAGATTCTTATAATTTTCTTCTTGGTTGGTTCAAAAGGTTCCCAAGTTTCAAACTCCATGATTTCTATATAGCTGGGGAGAGCTATGCTGGTATTTTTCTTTATCTCTTTTCTTTTTGGTGTTGTATATTTCCATATTTTACATTCTATTTGGAACAGGGTTGGAACAAAATACTTTAGATTTCGTCACTTTTCTCTGTTTTTCTTCTTTTAGAATTTTTAGAATGAGAAGATTATATATATATATATATATATAAATTTTGGCTATCCCCGACCGCTACAAAAAAATTGAATTTTTACCAACACAACAAAATTGTTGCCAAAAGTAGAATAAGTATTGACATAACCTATCCCAATCAAAAAATTTTGTTGACAAATTCATCGCTAGACATCTCTGATTTCGTTGCTGTTAATTTTCACGAGAAAAAAAAGCAACACAAAATCAATTTTATCGTAAGATGAGACTTTTGTCGATCAGATTTGCTTTCATCGCGAGTCATGGTTACAAAATTCAAATTTCGCCCGCAACACTTTTGTTGACGAAATTAAATTTCTTTAGCCATGAAATCTGAATTTCGTTGCAATAAGTTACTTTTACCCATGTATTTAAATTTTGTGTCATTTGAAATTCTTATAACGTTTAACTAACGAGCGAAACAACTTTGAGAAGGGGCTATTTTAGACTTTTGGATAATCTCTTTCTCAATTTATTGGAGTGTTTTTATGAATCGTCATAGAATGGAACTTAAACTAAATGAGTAATTTTGTGACATTGACTTGATAAATGATCTCTTGCTATGTTTATTTGAAGGACATTATGCTCCCCAACTTGCTGAGCTGATTTATGAGAGAAACAAAAATTCTAGCAAAGACTTGATTATTAACCTCAAGGGCTTATTGGTAAGTTTTCTTTCCCAATTATTTTAGCTTTAATTTAACCTTTTGTATTTCTTTTTTTTTAATTATAAATTTGATACCTTTCTCTATTTAGTTTTTTTTTTTCTAAATTTTAAAAATTTTATTTACCACTACATGCCATTAATTAACCCTATTAACTATAGTGATAATGTGATCTGTTTAAATGGGCTAATTCTGATGGATTTGTTATGACATGATAGACTATGGAGATTTTCTAATTTCTTATATATATTTATGAGATGATGAGAAAATTATATTTATCAGATTGGAAATGCAGCCATCAATGATGAAACAGACTCCATGGGAATGGTTGAATTTGCATGGAGCCATGCCATAATATCAGATCAACTCCATGCCAACATCTTCAAACTATGCAATTTCTCAGCTGATGTTGAAAACCAAACGCTTTCTTGCCTTAATCACTACGGAGATTTTCTAATTTCTTACTCCAAAATTGATGTCTATAACATTTATGCTCCAACCTGCCTCTCCCCTTCTTCCTCCTCCTCGATTTTCAAACGACTGGTCGGTGCTGTTGCTCCTCGAATCTTTACAAAACGGGTAAGACAGATCAACTTAAGGTCTCTCGAAAACCATCTTTCGTTAAACCTTCTATGTTTTGATGATGTCTTGTTTTTTGGTCTTTTTCACAGAAACTGTGGGATAAGCTACCAACGGGCTATGATCCATGCACTACAAATTATGCTGAAAAATATTTCAATAGAGAGGATGTTCAAAGGGCTCTACATGCTAATGTTACGAAACTTTCCTATCCTTACACTCCTTGCAGGTCCTTATAATTTCTAAGTTGATGGTCTATTTCGATTATTATACTTTCATATATATTTAATTTGTTAATCGTCATGTTCTTATACTTTTTGTGACAGTTCTGTGATTCAAGATTGGATTGATGCTCCTGAATCTGTCTTGCCCATCATTCACAAGTTACTCAAAACAGGCTACCGCATTTGGATTTATAGGTCATCTTTCATTCTTTCTTTCATTGATCTTCTATTTCGGTTAAGAATGTGAATATGTTCCTTAATTGATTAGATTCTTTTATATATAAAAAAATTTAGATTTATAAGCATGTAATAATTAATATTCATGGGTTCTATCTCAAAATCAATTGGCAATGAGAGGAGTAATCTACTCATATTATACTTTCATTTTTGGACCGGATGCTCATTTGAGCTTTCGGACTTTGGAGTTCCATCTCAAAATCAATTGACAACGAGAGGAGTAGCCCACTTATATCATTAACCCTGGTTAAATCTCCTATCTCTTTAATGTGGGATCCTTAACATAAACAAATCTATATAATCAATGAGTTAAGTTACAGTGTGTATGACAATCTTTTAAGCTAGTTCAGTGATTCTTTTTTTGAAGTGAGTGCCTATAATTTTGCAGCGGTGACACCGACGGGAGAATACCGATAACGTCAACAAAATATAGCATAAAGATGATGGATTTGAAAGTTGAAGAGGAATGGAGGGCATGGTATGATAGGCATCAAGTGGCTGGTTGGGTTGAAACTTACCAAGAAGGCCTGAGCTTGGCCACCATTAGAGGGGCAGGCCACCAAGTCCCAATCTTTGCTCCTCAACAGTCACTCTCTCTTCTCACTCATTTTCTCTCTGCCAATCGTTTGCCTACCTCTCCCAAATTTTAGGACGGGATTCCCTCTAATTTGTCGGTCACAGAGAGGGGAGTTATTATGCTTAATCGAATAATATAAGAATAACGATAAAAATGGATTGCTTTATCTCGTTTAAATTTTCTAACACTTTTTTATTGATGAACTCCAAATTTTTATCAATGAACTTAAAGTCTTTCAAAACACAAGATCTCGTTATTGGCTCTCTCTTCACTCCATGCAATTGTAACTTATCACCCCCGAAGAAATAGATATTTGCAAATCTAGTTAGAGGATCACCCATATTGATTGCAGATTTCCTTTTAACTTCTTTTTTTCTAACTTCTATGTTTGTACTAAGAAATTAAAAAAAAAATAATGATAATAACACTTTTGACTGACTACAAGCCATATGCTAAGGAAACTACAGCCAAGATTGTAAAAATATAGGATTACAGCAAATAAATGAATTTTAAGACTCGTGTTTTAACCAAATTAGATAGAAATTTACTTGAAAGATGGTAGCTTGGTGGTTAAGATATTCTTACTCTCTAGAGTAGTTACGTATTTATTTACCATACAACATTCTTGAAATAATGAAATTTAGATTTTATCAACAAATATAGTACAGATATATCATGATAAAAGAGAAAAAAGAAAATCTTAACAAAGAGTTTGTAATCTAATTCGGCTTAAAAGTGAGATGGTCACTTTTGAAAATAACAAAAAATTGTAATTAATTTCTAAAGGTAGACAAAAATAGAAAATATTAGTTGCGAAGGGGCTAAATCATAAAATTGCACGTTTTAAAATGAAACTTCTTTTCCAGGTCCACTGGGGCAGGCTCCATATTTGGGCCTACTTTTGTTTGGAAGCCCAATGATCGCTGTATATCACCACGGCCCAGAGAATTATGCACGTGCTACTCGCGTGATCTTCTCTCTCTTTCTCTCTCTCGATTTCATAATTTTCCACTCTCAACTCTGGTTCTGGAATTGCTGGTCTCAACTCGAGTAGCTGCTCGTTCGCGGGAGCTAATTTGGGTCACTTGAATTCTCTACTACGTGGTTTAATTCCTCAAATGGCTTTTCTGTTTCAGAAATTTCAAGAGGTATTACTCTTGATTTTGATTTTGATTTTGATTTTCCCGATAAAGCGCTGGAAAATGATGGAAAGTGGACGGAGATAGATAGATAGAGAATGTAGGTATTGTTCTTCTGTTCGGTTTCAAGAACTAAATAGAGTTGACGAAGTGGTGTCTGAAAATTTTCTCACAAATTTCCTAAAATGAATCTATTACATTTGATTTTTTTTTTCTCTACTGACGTTTATTATGTGTATGCTTATAAATTCAGGCTGTGAAGGTTCTTGCAAAAAATCCAATGTTTTCGAGGGATCCAAGGCGCCTGCAGTTCGAAGCAGATATGAACCGCTTGTTCCTTTTCACCAGGTCATTTAAACTTTTCTATTGCATCATGTGGTTCCAAAATTCAGTTTAATTCCTCTCCAAACTTTTATGTTGTGCTCTGTCCCTGGAATTCATGTGCAAACTCCAATGTCCACTAAAATCTCTATAAGCCATTTTTCTTTTTTCAAGTTCTTCGACTTCTAATCACACTCATCTGTATTGTTCGGGACTATGAACCGAGGGTTATTAGTATCAAAGTGTTTTATTCTGACTACAGGACTGGTGGTTTGTTTACCTTAACAAAATATTTCTAGGCAGGTTTAGTAAACCAATGTAGAACTGTTTTACATTGGTTTTTAATCATAGATTTCTTTTGGACACTCGTAGCATAAGGGCTGTTCTAGTTTTACATGATTGTCTATTCTTTGGAGAATCATAGGGTTTTGTGGACTATGGTGGGCTTATGGAGATATGTCTGAAAGGATTAGAAGGTTTTCACAGCGGTGGAAAGGAGCTATTCCTTTTATGCTATAATGTTTGCTTTCTACTGCTCCTTGGGGGCTGTAGAAAAGTATTTTTGTAATTATTCGTTTCTAGGATTTGTTTCAATTAGGTAGGATTTTAGTAATCTTTTTGGCTTCTTGTGTTGATGTCTTTTTTATCTCTTCTACCATTCTCCCCTGTATACATTTTTTGAATGGTTCATTTGTTTCTTCTTCTGGAAAAATATAAAAAAGAAAAAAGAAAAAAGAAAAAAGAAAAAAGGAAAATAATTTTGTCTGTTGCTAAATTTAATTTATTTTATTGTAATGGCATCAACTTAGTTGTTGATACCATCACACAATCGCCATTATTCTATCAATTTGGCCGCCTATCCTTGCATTCAGTTACTGGAGTCCCCATGAAGGTCCCTAGTTGGGTATAAATTCTTTCTAGTGTCATCTCTCTTCACACCGGGAAGGAAAATTGATTAAAAAATATTTTCAGGATGTGGCCTCTTGTAAGAAACCTATACTTTTGGCAAGTTCATACTAATTTTTATGTTTCAGTAATTCATCTCATTAAAGTTTGAACTTCCAGCTACAACCGTTTGGGGAGGAATGCTGCTGAGGCTGATGCAGAGGAGATTATTGACATGGCCAGTAAAGCTTCCTTCGCTGATCAACAAAAGCAAGTGCAAGAGAACATCCATTCACAGGTTAAAAGCTTCTGCATGCATATGGATGAAGTTCTTCTTCCAGATATGAGAAAGAGCAATGAACCTGCAGAATCACCCGAACAATCCAATGATGCTGTTCGAAAAAGTGGTCTTAGTTTTGCTGTTGGCAGAAATAATCCAACTACTAACGTTGCTGGTTAGATACTCTCGCTCTGATCAATTTCTAGAAAGCTCTTTTAAATGTTAAATGATGAACCATGTACCAGTCACTAAAATTTTGCAAAGGGCTGCTAAAATAATCGAATTGCCCAGATATAAGCAAGATCTTTTCACAATTTGCTAAAAACTGGTTGGCTTCATTGTGCATAGTGCTGAAGAAGCTAATAAGTTGACATTATGTCAATCCCCAAATGAAGGATAAAATATCCTTAATGCCCACCCATGTTCCAATGATGATCTACTACCCTCTTTGCTAGTGAGCTTGGAAATCCAATTAGCAACTAGAACACATTCCTTCATTCAGTGTGTTATTTCCAAGTCTTAAATTACATATATAAATCAGTAAATGTTATTTTTGGTTTCTGAATAGCATCTAAAATGAATTGCTGAGATTATATTGTTTTGAGTACTTGAAACTGCATCCCCCTCGATCTATCTAAGATATGATTCTTTGGGTATTGTTTGAAGGTTTGCTTCTTTAGAGGTCAAATTTTGGCCGATTATGAAAATCCGGTATACTTGTACACTGTTGGTTTAAATTCTTCAAGAATCCTCTGCATTCTGCAATGCTGCTAGCTGAGAAATTTTAGCTACTTGATAAAGGATAGCCCAGTTAACTAGAAGAGCCTATCCACAGGAAAATTGAAGTCCTAAAGTTCATAAAATGTTTTAACTATTCACTAGTCTGTGATATTTGATAAAAGAACGACTTCCGTGGTTCTTAATAACAGACCACTCAGTGAGGATAAACAAATGAAAAGCAAGGTTTCTTTTCAAACGGTTAACTAAATGTTTTTTTTATTGCATTTAGTTCTGAAAAACATAAAACATTTTTAAAACTGACTCCCAAATGGCTCCTATAAATTCGTAACTAAAGCTTTTGTTATATCTTTTCTCCTTTAACCTCTGTGATGACTACTGGTTACTGATGTATTCACAGCACAGATATCCCGAAGACGAGGCCGTTGAGACGATCTGAACTTTCTCAGAAATTAAAGGATGCAATTGGCTACACTCTTGATATCAAGCCATCTCAAATCCCTCACAAAGATGCTGGACAAGGTCTATTTATAGATGGCGAAGCTGATGTCGGATCTGTTGTAGCAATATACCCGGGCGTTATCTACTCCCCTGCTCATTATCAGTACATTCCTGGATATCCAAGAGTTGATGCTCAGAATCCATATCTGATCACAAGGTACGACGGGACTGTAATCAATGCCCAACCTTGGGGTTTGGGTGCTGATACCCGTGAGGTATGGGATGGCTTAACTGTTCCCAAAAGTAACCCGATCAAACAAGGTGATGAGAAATCAGATCGCCTTTGGCGAATGCTGAGCAAACCGCTAGAAGCCAAGCAAATGGAGCATGGTAGTGATGCTTTAGAGCGTAGAAACCCGCTATCCTTTGCTCATTTTGCCAACCACCCGGCTAAGGATATGGTTCCAAATGTTATGCTTTGTCCTTACGATTACCCCTTGACAGAAAAGGACATGAGAGTTTATATTCCGAATGTATTGTTTGCAAATGAAGAAGTGAACATGAAGAGGCTTGGTAGCTTTTGGTTCAAGTCTGGACGTTCAAGAATCAACGGATCAGATACTCCCATTTTGAAGACAATAGTTCTCGTGGCAACTCGGGCGCTCTGCGATGAAGAAGTGCTCTTAAATTATAGATTGAGCAACTCCAAGCGTCGGCCATCATGGTATACTCCTGTTGATGAAGAGGAGGATAGGAGGAGATGGAGTTGAATCATCTCGACAAAGGTTTGTTTGTGAGTTCAGATAACTCTTGCAATAACAGTAATTTTTGTAGGCAAAAATTTTTCTCCTCAAACTTTAGTGATTTTGCATGCTACAAGATTTAACTTATTATGGCTTTAAAGTTTATATGATGTACGTTAATAAGGTTCATTGAGAGAGTAATACTTAAATCTTCGGAAGCTTGTTTCAAATTTCCATGAGTTGAATGGAACTATTTGCCATGAATTATTGCTTTTTTGTTCAAATCTGTGTACCATTTCTGCTGTGATCTTCTAGAACTCGGTAAAGTAGGCTTTTGGATTGACGACGAATGGTTAAGGCACCAACAACCTTTTTTATGTCAAGGTTGAGGGGTTTCAGTAACGTTACCGTTTCTTGTTTTTTACTTTTTTTTAATAAAGAAAAACATTTTCTTGTTTCTTACTTTTTTTTTTTTAATAAAGAAAAACATGTGTTGGATAATTATTTTTTGTTATTTATTTTTATTGAAAAAAGAAAACAGAAACATGTTTCATAGACCTTTCTTATTTCAAGTTTTCTATAGTTCTAAATTTAGAAAGTAAAAGTTTGATATAATAATTTATTTTTTAAATTAAAATTAAAATTTTTTACCTTTTATTTATTTTTAAATATTTGTTATGTTATACATTTTATGGGTCACAAATGGAAATATAATGATTTCATTTATGTTTTGAAAAAAATGGAAACATAAATAAAAATCAAAAAAAAAATAAAATAAAATAAAAAATAAAACTAATTTCTATAGGCATTTTTAGAATTTGGTAATAAATGAAAAAACATTTTCAAAATTTTAAATTTGACTTGAGAGTGATTAGTGGCAGTCAGAGCAAATGATTACTAACAGATAATGTTTAAATTAAAAGGTAGAAAATCACCCTAATAAAACTACTTTTTATTTTGGTTTGGTTCTACTTTTTCAATTGTAACTCATCCTCGATGAAGAAAACAAATTTACATACTGAAAAATTATAAAAAGCAATATCCAAAAGCACACACGGGAAAATTGTATTTGATTATTTGGGGAAGCCAAGATATGCTCAATGATTTCTGTTCTAATTTACACAACCAATTAAGAAAACAAAGGAGTGGGAGGAAAAGAAAAAAGAAGAAGAATTCATCTTTAGAGTACAACAAACTTCATCACAAAGGATGTATATAAAACTCCTACTCACTTGAAGATGTTGAAAATTAAGCCTTGATCCTAAAATTCTAACTTAAACTCTACTAACTAGCTATCGAAAAAACCGGGACCTGCTCGAGAAAGAAGCTCCTTTCCGGCATCCTTTCCCATTGCAACCATATCGTCGATGGCGTATGCACCTCTTCGAGAAGTTTCGAGAACTGAAATGAAAGAGGAAGAAACATTGGTAAGGGTTGGAAGATGAAGCTGACAAAAATGAGAGTAAAAGTCGTTTGATCTAAACATGGATGTCGTTTGTACCTCGGGTTCCATCCGGGGAGGCCACCAACCCTTTAAATATACAGTTACCATCTTCATCTTTGGAAGCATATCCTGCGATTGGAGTTCGACAAGATCCATCAAGCATCTCGAGGAAAGCTCTCTCACAAACAACAGCCAGTCTGGTTTCCTCATGGTTTAATGAGGCCAAGTAATTGGCCTGCAAATGAAAAGCCAAACAGGATGTAGTTATAAATGGCATTTCCCAAACTAACACAAGCAACGGGTAAGGATTGATTTACATAGCCGATGAAAACATACCATTTTATCATCGTTGCTTCGACAGGCAATACCAATTGCTCCCTGCGCCACGGCTGGAAGCATTTCATCAATTGAGAGAACTGAAGTAACGTTTTCTGTCATGTTTAAACGCCGAAGTCCAGCTAGTGCCAATAGTGTTGCTTGGACCACTCCTTCATTCAGTTTTCTCAACCTTGTTTGGACATTGCCCCGAAAATTCTCCAGCACCTGAAAATGACACCCACAGACCAAAAACAGGGAGTGAATGTCAGAATCAATCTACAATATTGAAAATTTAAGATTCTTTAACATCCTTAAAATCATAAGTAGTTGCAAACAGTTCCATCAAGAGACAGAAGATGTGCTAAGTTGAATCATGGAAAATGAGCACAACCAACAGAGATATCAAAAAAGCTCTCAGGTCCACTATGTTCAAGTAGAAGATAGATTTGGGAAGTTAAAAGGAAAAGAGTAGGGGCAGCAGGGAATCTCCGTCTCGAATAAGAAAATAACCGTCAATCGTCAAACATAGTCTGGTAACTCTTCATAGTATCAGCAATAAATAAGAAGAGAGAATGGAATTTGTTGAGAGAACATGTTGACTGACAAGAGCAACATTTTAAAAAATCAACCAAGGTAGAAAAGAAACCAAAGAGACATTCTTTCTATCATATCTTTCAGGAGCCAATTTCACACATGAGATGCTGAGATCGATAACTTATTAACTCCCATAGTGATGTATACGCAATGTTTTTCCATTAAAAGACACAACATTCTTACTTTGAGGGATGGATATCTATTCAGTAGCTGAGACTTTCTTCTCAGTGAAGCTGTACCAATGACACTTCCAGCTGGAAGCTCAGCAAGCGAACCCGCACTCAAAGAAATGAATGCATCACGGACATCCTCCCTCGGAAGATTACATGGGAGGATCGTTTTTTCAGGTAAGTAAGTCGGTACATCTTTCATTGAGTGAACAGCAATGTCTATGTCACTATTAATAAGTGCATCATCGATCTCTTTAGTAAATAAGCCTTTCCCACCAATGTCTGCAAGTGGCTGCGACAGTATTTTGTCGCCGGTTGTTTTGATTATAATGATCTGAATGGCCCCATCTTCAGCTAGCTCGGGATGGATAGCCATGAGTTTGTCCCTCGTCTCATAAGCCTGGGCAAGTGCTAAGGGGCTGTCCTACACACAGAAGTATATATATGACACAGAAAATGATACAGCAAACCAGCACAAGATTTAGATCAAACAAGCATATAGCCAGCTAGAAAATGAAGTACATCATGTTTATAGACATAGTCTAGTTTTCCACCACAGGGCCAGGGCAGAGGAAACCCTGTCCACGAAACTACAAAAGAATGGTCAACCAATCATTAATAATCATGAAGACGCTGTAATTACAAAATAATTTCTAGTAGACATAGTATGCTGCACACTACTCCAAAAAGATTTCTTCATATTCATTTTATCTTCAAAAATTCCTCTGTTTCCAAATCAACCAAAGAAGAGCTCTGACCGAAAGGTTTGAGGACCCTTTTCGGAAGGCAAACCGACAGCCCAAATTCTTAATTTTACAACCATGGAAAAATGCAACTTACACACTCAACCCATTTGAGGGGAGAGGGGGGCTGTAAAATCTCTCTATCTCAGGTACTACTTCAGTAGGGATAAGAGTGATAAATATCAGTTTTGGCAGCGCTAGAATTAGAGGATTCAAGTGCAAAGACTGCAAACATGATAAAAACTTAGTGAACTCTTTACAATTACACTAGATACCATAACCAAATCACGTTTCAAAGACTATTTTCTCGATCAAAATGCTTCAACAACAATTCAATGCCACATTTGCTAACACAAATCAGTGGTAAAACATAAATTGGAAACTAAAAGAGAAAACTAAGAAAGACCCAGAGAGCAGAAGAAGGCAACAAACAGAAATTCACCTTCCTCTGGTCCCAATTCTGACGAGAGCGACCTTGGTCTTCTCCGTCTGCTGCTCCACTGCAACAGAGGCTCGTACGAGCCCTAAACCACCAAATTTCTTGCCCCCATTACAGAAAGCCGGAGGTTTAAGGGAAAGTGAGGAGAACCCAAGAGGGGAGAGGGACCCAACATTACAGGGACGAGCCATTGGAGAGTGGGTTATAGGAGGAGAAGAGAAAACACCCATTTCTGAGAGAGAGAGATGGAGAAGAAGAAGAAAAGGGGGGAAATAGGTTAGCTTAGAAGGGATTGTCTTGTGACCCAGATGGGCAAATGTCTCTTTTCGCGTTGGCGGATAGGATTCTCATCCATTACTGATTGCAGTCGACTTTCCCCCAAATAAGATAATTAAAAAGAAAAGGGAAAAAAAGGGTTCTTTAACTCTTAACAGTCCGGTTCAGGAACGGTTTGATCTGTTCTGTTCATACTTGAACTACCGACTTGACTTTTTTTTTCCCTCGTTTTCTTGGAGTTTCATGGACATTTTCTTATATCCATGGAATCAATATTAACACGAGGAATGAATCGATATTTTGGGATGAATCGATATTTTTTGGTGTCGCAAAAAACTTAACAAAATACTATTGACAAAGACATATTAGTGATACTAATATTATAAATTTATTTCACCACCGGTTCTAATTTTGAAAGGTGGTGAAATAAATTTATAATATGAAATAATATATTTTTCATAGTTTTTTTTTTTGATTTAATTCTACATTTTAAAGTCACAAATTTAAAATTGGGAGATAGGAAGAACATAGGTAAATTAGAAATAGAAAATAAGTTATATGCTTTAAAAAATGTGTTGACAGTATATTCAAAAACTCAAATCTCAATTTAAGAATTTGGAAAATTGTGTTTAATATCATATTTAAAAGTTGGATCTTAATTTAGGAAAAAACATTAAAAATAATGAAAATTGTATATAATGATAAATGTTAAATTCTCAAAATTTGTTAATATATAGTATTACTATTTTCTACTTTTAATAGATAATGTAAATAAATAAATAAATAATTGTGGTTGTATCTATATCTTTACTGCGTAAACACTTGAGATACAAAATTCCGATTCAAAGAAAATTGACTAAAACGCGAAATTAAGAGATGGATCCATTTTTCACGATCGTTCCCCACCAAATAATTGTTTCTTGTAGCTCATTGTTTCAAAAACATAAAATCAAACTCAAATCAAATACCAAACAAAGCATAACTTTTTTATCAGCATATATACATTTAAAACTTTGGTAGGATTAGGAAGTCACCTAACTAAATATTGATTCAAGTAAAGCCCGCTTAACTTTATACTTAACTTTGGAGTTGTTACGATTTAGTTACTGAAAAGGAAAGTGTGGTGACTATCAAATCTTTTAAACCTTTATTGACTATTCTCTCGAGATCCCTTTCATTCGAATGTGGTATTCATGTACTCCTCTTTTTTACTCAGACATCATAAATCTTAACTTCGAACTTTTAATTTTATAAAGATTTGTCGTTATTGTACTATAAAAAATTTCACGTGATAAAATAGAGACAACATAACAAGATATAGCATTAAGAAAAAAGACGGTAGGTGAGCTAAAAAAAAAAGGATAGAATAAGTTAGTAAGTGAAATATATCTTAAACCATTTCTTTTGGTCCAACCACCAAAAGATTTTTATCAATTATTTATTGGAAAGATTGATAAATCTTGTAATTAAATTAGCATATGTTGGATTGCATTCTAGATTTCAAGGTTTTTCTTGTAAACAAAAAGTGTATCCAAGTCTCTTAAAATGAGTTTGGTATATCTTTCAACTCAAAATCATTTTTTTTTTCTTTTGTAATTTTTATATCTAATTATCATAATTTAGTGGGTAATAATCTTTGGAGTGGTTTTTAAAGCAATCTAATTTTTAAATTACGAATAAATTTTCTTTAAATTGTCATTTAAATGGGGAGAGTTCTTAGATTCTAGAGGTTTGTTTTATAGAGTTTTTATTCAAAATCACTTCTATTTATTCCCTTAAAAGTTAATATAAAGATTTTTTCCCTCTAATTAAATTAAACTTCCCTTTTAAGTTAATGTAATTTTTTATATGAGGCCAAGATGAAAATAATGAAACTCGACGTAGTCATTTACCACTTTAACGGATGAGGTGGGTTTAATTTTGTAATGTGTCCTAAAAATGAAACAAATTGTAGTTGAGCATGAATCAACTGTCAATCAAACGGCCAAACGGCAATTTCCGAACCGGCGCCAAAGAAGAGGAACCAGGGAGCGAATGAGACTCCTCTCTCACACATTTCGTTGCCATAAATCCCCAATTTCAAATCCAAAACCCTCGTCTTCTTCTTCAACCAAGGATCCATCTGCTGCGACTTTGAGCTTCGAATCGCAGCTGAAGCCGAAGCCATGGTGTGTGTATCTCATCATCTCCTCCAATTCCCCCTTCAAAACCTATGTTGGGGTCACCCTCAACTTCTCTCGCCGGTAAGTCCAATTTATGCTGTTGGGTTCGCACAAATTTTTTATGAATCGATTTTCGATTTTATCTGGGTCATGTTCGAAGTGATTTTACGAGCCATTTGGGTTCAACTTTGGTGAAACAGTGGAATTTTTGTAAGAAACACGTCCTGATTATGTCGCTTGTTTGGAGATAACCTCGTATCGAGTCAATTTGGTGCAAGAGGATGAGGTTTGTCGTGAAAAATAAATCTAGGGTTTGGTTTTTTATTGACAGTTTCCAAGTTGAACTGCGTTTTTTTTTTTTAATGTTTAGCGAGAGAATTTGAAGTAGGGAGTGTTTTGGAGTCATCTCCGAACTGTTGTGGCATTTTAGAAGTTATGGAAGGATTCTGGAGGGAAGACCAGTATTCTTCAAGTTTTCATAAGAGATATACTTCAAATGTTTTTCTGGAACCCAATCGTCTAGCCAATTCCTTGGCCAAAAAAAATATTTGCAACTCCTGAATCCTGATTTTTACAAATACTAGTTGAACACTTGGGATCTCATTTCTGTTCTTTGACGTGCACGTTGTGTCCTCGTTGATTTACATGTTATTTGTGCATAAGGCGTATTTCAATATTTCTTATTGTCATAAAAGTTGTATTCTTGTACAGTTTGAAACAGCATAATGGTGAAATAAAAGGCGGTGCAAAAGCAACTCGAGCAGGACGACCCTGGGTTTGTGCGTGCATGATTCATGGTTTTAAAGACCAAAGTCAAGGTATGCATTTAAAATAGAACTTCTAGAATCATGCACCTGTTGAGTTCCATATTTCAAGGGCCTTTCTTTGGCTATTTGTGATAGTAGTAATCTAGAAGCAATGTTTTTGGTCTGTTGCTTCCTTATGGAGGCGTTATGTTTCTTGCATGAGATATTCTGAAATATTTACGGCTACAAATTTTCTTTTTTGAAATTTTCTTCTTCATTACCGTACTGTACATGTTTCGGTAATTGATCAGCTACAAAGTTGCTGCATATTGTGATTCAGCTTTGTCGTAGTTGCTTTGTTGTGGCGACGATCTTGCTATATTAGCTGACACCAGTCAGATGTATTTCAAATTTTTTCTGGCATTGTGAGAACATTTCCCCTGAGACACTAGCTTTATCCATTGCTCCTCTTGGAGAAGAAGCATTATACTTGGTTCGAACTTTTAAAATACTATATAAATGCTGACAATTTCCTTTTTTCATAAGATACAAAATTAGTTTACTCAAGGCCAAAGAAGATACCCTTGATGAGTGGATCCTTAAGTACTGGCCTTCAGAATTTGAGCCTTTTTCTGTAAAGAGTTAGTTTAGATGTTCCCTTTATTGGGTTGTTTTTCTTATGCCCTTATATATTCTTTCATCTTCTCTAGTTGGTTTTCCGATAAAAAAATATCAATAAGTACTATAGAACTCGTCCTAGAAGTACCATGAAGGATAATATGCATAATGGTACTTGCTCTTGAAGCAGTGATGATGGGGCCAAAGAGAGACAAAAGGTAAATGGGTATGCTATGCTCGAGATTATATACTCTAAGAGGAAGGGAGGGGGATAGGAAAGTAACTTTATAGCATAATACCCTATACTTGTAATTCATAAATTAAAGGCTGAAGTGTTTCTTTTTATAAGGTACAAAGATTAGTTCATTCAAGGTAGATGACGGTACTGTGGCTAGTAGATTGGCAAGTACTGTAACTCCCATGCCAGAATAGCCTAACAATGCATTCTAGTTTTTGGAACTATCTAGTCATTTCAGTTACGATGAACCAACGAGACCAGAAATTGGTGACACATATTGTAGTGTCGTACAAAGTAGTTGGAATTTGTACTCAATTATTAAGTGGTAGGGGGCTCACTGGTTGAAGAGTTGTAACTACACCTAACATGTGAAATGGGTGCATAAAGATGTTACGTTCGACTAGGAATAGAACCTCGAAGTTGATAGTACTTGAGATTCCTTTGAGGTAGATTGTCATTAAAGTTTTGTTAACAAATTGGATGAATAAAGAAAGTTAGTAGAAGTAGTCGTTGCATCAATTCCAAGGGGCATACCCTGTTAAGAACAAGTTCATGAGATCGTCCCATGATAAAGGCTACACCGATTAAGAAGTGTAGTGCAGTTAGCTCATAAGGACCACCCTTTTATAACTAGGAAGTAACTTCCAATATCGGGTAAAAGTACATCCTAGAGCTGGAGCAGGGATAATAGCACCAAAATTAAATTGTTTCCTTAAAGTAGAGATCTAGTGACAAATTTTTGAATATTATCAATAATATCGATTATCTACCTTAGGAGCAGCAATGAAAGCAATAATTAATAATTAAAAAAAAATTAATATAGAAGTAGTGGTCAGGGCAATGACAGTTTTAGGGGCCCCATAAGCCATTTCTGTAGTACATTAGCCATGATATTAATTGTGATTCCGATGGCTGATACAACTTTATACATTCGAACCAAACCTTTTCATTATTTCATACGCATAATGCAACTGTCATTCCTCTTTCATATCAAATTGGTAACAATCAAATCTCACATCATATGCATTAAGGGGGCCTTCCATCTTTATTGTAATATTAATTTGTTTGATTTTTTTGTTTTGTGTGTGTGTGTGTGTATGAAGCCATTTGGAACTGTCGGCACCCTTAAAAGATCAAATTCTTTCTTTGGGAGTTTTGCCAAAAGGCTATAAATACTTATGACAGCTCCAAGATAGGATGTCTTTCATGGTTTTATCTCCACAATGGTGCTCTATTTGCAAGAGAAGCCACAAGTCACAACAACACCTTTTTCTCTCATGTGAATATGCAGCAATCTTTTGGATTTTTCTTCTGTCCATACACGCCCCCCCAAGCTACAGCTTTTTGGTTCACTATATATACATATAGTATCCCATTCTTCAATCACGACTTTTGGTAACCTTAAAATCATCGAGTCTCTTGTGTATTGATGATTGATTGTAGTGAAGATATTGTTTCAATTTATGTTGTTGCTATGAAAATCCTTCAAATTCATGCTCCTTGATCATTCCCCAGAAATTTCACTTGTTTGAAATTTTTACACTACAGTTTTAACTCATTGGTCGGAGACATCGATAATAAAGAGCAATCTAACTCAACGGGGTAGTCGTATTAAAAACCCTTTGGGCCAGACCACCAACCCAATTATCACGTGTCTCTGAGTTTTTCAACTGGTAAATGTACCGTAAACTCAGCCCCACACCATAACTGATGCCTGGTTTTTGTAATCTTTGGATGCAGCTTGTGAATTTGAATCAAAATGGAAAGAAGTTTCAAGGAAAATTGCCCATAAGAGAAAGAAGGATGATGAAGAAGAGCAGGCAGATGAACAGAAATTAAGATTGCTGAAGAACAGGCAAAGAGCTCTAGAAAAAGTGAAGTTTATGTTTGATTGCAGCCGATTTGAGTTTGATGGGCAATTGGATCCTTTCTGATTCTTTTTACAGTTTTCGTGTTTTATTATTTTTTTCCTTTTACAATATTTATCTTTTTATCTTCATATTTATGAAGTGAAGTTAATCAGTAGCATTTGTATTGTAACATTGTTAAATATTCTATGATTTGAAATAATATATTGGTACAATAACAGCTTTGGAAATTGTGGACCATTTAGAGTAGAAAGGAGCATAAGCATAACCAAGCAAATGAAAAATCAAATTTTATTTTTGAATTCAACATATTCACCTCTTCTTTTGGTCGATGATAGATATCTTAACAATTAAATTTATATTCAAGTGGGAAAACGAATTGATTTGATTAATTTATTTTTATCCAGGACACTTTAGTTTTGGATAACATGTTCATGTTCACTACTTGTCGGTGTAACGAGCATGTGTCATAATTAATGAATAAATAGTAATATTGGTAAATACTAATATAAGATAACAAAATTTAAAAGTAAAATATATCCAACTGGTTTTTCAAGCATATAAATCATAAACTTTTTGACTCAATTAACTTATCTAGAAATGTAATTGAAAATATATAGATATACCATAATAAATGTGTCTTAGTTTCGTCGGTGTCTAAATTTTAGAAAAATAATTTGTGATGTCTTTATCATGTATTTGTGGCCGTTTTGGTTTACTCTTTTTTCATTTTTTTCACTTTAATATGCATAATCACTTAACTAATTCAATTCCATGGATGGATGTTGGTGTTGTAATTTCATCTTCAAACTTATTGATTTTATTTTTTATTTTTGACATTGTGCTTTCAATTTTCTTTTATGAAAAGATCATATTTTCTAAGAGTTGAGTTTCAATTTGCTTTACCTTTGAAGTATCAAATTCTCTAAATCGAAATCTCTATTTTATTACTATCGTCAAAGTTGAATAAATCACAACTTGACATCTAGAACCTTTATGAGCTAATGTCTCTACCTTATTCTATTGATAAAGATTGAATGAAGTTACTTATCTGACCATAGCTCAACTATTAAATCAGCAAAAAAGTCGGATGTTCAAATTATTACTTTTATGTTTTGTTGGACTTAAAAAGATATAACAAGTATAAAATGAATTATGATGATCAAAATTTTTATTATTGAAAAAAATCTTTCAAATCTAAATTTAAAGATTAAACAGACGTTTTACAAATAAAAATAAAAATATATAATAGCTTAAAACCTATATTCATGTCCCAACGCACGTCGTCGTGAATCATGTGATGACTACAGTTTTTAATATTAAAAAAAGTCTTTTTACTTCCAGAAAAATAAAAAACAGTTATTTAAAAGCGATCAACGGCGTGATCATGTCCCCCGTCACGTTCTTCACCAACGCGCCTAACGCCGCGTACTCCTCAAACATCCTAACGTCCGCTTTAAACCTCAGAAACTGCGGAAAAAACAGCCAAAAACTCGTCACCATCACGAACCCCAGCGTCAACGGCGCCGACACTGCCCGCGGCAGGCGGAACCTCCCTCCGGCCGCCGCTTTCACTGCCATCTCCGCCGGCAAACACACCCCGTGAAGCAGAAAGAAGCACGTCACCTCCCACGTCGGCGCCATTCTCCCCATGTAGAAGTAAATCAGTTCGTGCATCAGGCCGGAGACCGCGAACGTCGCAGCCACCGCCAACATCACCGCCGCCCTCTTCCCGACGGCGGCGCCGGCGACTCGCCGGCACGGATCGTAGACGGCGACGCGGAGGATTCTGGTGGTCATCAAATTCCACCTCCGCCCCCAAAATTCCTGCAGCGAAGCAGAGAGGTAGGGCTCGTCGAAGTACGGCGACAGATCCACCCCCAGCAGCGTCCGGGCCAGCGCCGCGGCGCCCCCGACAAGAATTTCCAGTAGCAGGTAAATCAAAAGGCAATAGAAGACCAAAACCGCGTACGGATTGAAGTAATTTCGGAAATAGATCGCACAGAAGGTGAGGAGAAGAAGACCTAATTTGGCCGGGAAGGTGAGGGAGAGAACGGGAGGGGAATCGGGCGCCGGTGCCTGCGGGGGGTGGACGGGGATCTCGATTGGGAGGGAGCCGACGGCGAGGAAGCGGCGGAGGGAGGCGGCGGCAGGGGCGGAGCAGAGAGGGCCTTTGCCGAAGGCGAAGAGGAGGAGCTTGAAGCTGCCGAGCCAGCCGATGAAGAAGCCGATGGCGCCCTGAAGATGGATGGTGTGAAATTGGAGGGGAATGCAGAGGAAGAGGAAGAAGAAGGGAAGAATGAGGAGAAATCTGAGGAATCCATGGGGGATTGAGTTTCTGATGGAGAAGCAGAAACAGAGGGAGGAGCAAACCAGAAGCACGGTTTGGACGAAGATGCCAATTTCGGTAGCCATTAATGGAGTGATCTGAAATTTGCTCTTCTTCTCGTCTTCTTCTTCCTTCTCCTCCACACACACACATATATGTAATAAATATATGGAAAATTGGTTCACAAATATGGAGACTTTTATTTATTTATTAATTTTTTTTTACAAAGAAGTAATTGTCAATTTTTCACCTGTTGTACTATTGTACTTGGTCCTCACTAAACAGTATCTAAACTTTGTCTTTTATGCTGTGCACCCATAAAAATTGATTGTTTTTTAAATTATTTTGAGAAATAGAAAAAATATCTGACATTTTTCCGCTTGACTTGTCAAAAATGACAAATTTAATAGTGGTTGGATGGATGGCGAAAAATAAATATATTTTTTCTTAAAAAATTAAAATGGGTTTCGTGGGAATTGATCCGTATCCATAATGCAATTCTAATTTGGGTTACAAAATATTTGACGGGGAGCATGTTGTGTGGTGGGGGAATTGAAACCTAGCTTCGAGGGAATATTAGGATGATTAGGGGTATTTATGCTGGTTCAATAGCTTAACCTTTTGATGGGGAAATAATTACGATAGATGTTGAAACAATTTTTTCTAATATATAAAGATTAGATCTATTGCAAAGGAAAAAAAAGATGGGTCTTATGGTTTAAGACTCCGACGGTAAACATGTAGTAGAAACACGAACGAGAATAAAAGAAATGTTGCCTTTAGCTAATCCATCAGCCATCATGTTCAAACTTGTGATTGACATAATTTCTTCTTTCCCATGTAGTGGGTTTGATATATGATTAGGGAGTTGTGGTACAATTACAGGCAATGAGTCCCAATGTACCTAAAACAGCTAATTAAAGAGATGATTTGACTTCATTGACCCGGATTGAAGCAAAGACGCAATACACACGGATGTGGGAACTGAAGTATTCTATCAAAGTGTTGTAAATATTAAGTATTTTGCCTGGAGAAAAGCTACATATAGTACTGGACCAATGATTTGAGCGATACGTCTCAAGTTTTTTTTTCAAGCATGAAAACTTCAGGACTAGAAGTAGGATTTATTCTCATAATAAAATATGTCGGAATTTTTTGGTTTTGAAAATTATTAAAGTCCAAAAAAAGTCCGATGGAAAAGCAAGCCTTCATGGAGCATAACTCTTTCATTCATCCATCATCATTATATTTGGTAACATATTTTTTAGAAAAAAAAAGGTAAATTTTAAAAATAATGTACATACAAAAATAATAAAAGTAGTTAGTTTGAAAACAAAATTTAAATAATGTAGTTTAAATAATAAATTTTAAAGTTATAACATACCTTTAAAAATATTTATGACAAAAGTAGAGTAGTTTTTCATGCGTAAGAAATGACGTGTAGAATGAAAATTGTATTAATTGTAGGTGAAATTTAAGTTTGTAAATCTAAATTCAACAATATTTTTAAATAATATTTTTAATTTTTTAAAACTATTTTATTACTCTAAAATAATAGTTCTAATTTATTTTTCTCTCCTTTGAATTAATCCGTGGGAGAAGAAAGAAATATGGTGACAACATCTGATCCATGAACATAGGAACGAAGGGGAAGGAAGAATAAGGTGGGAAAGAGAGCGAGAAGAGAGAAGAGAAAAAAAAAAATTTATTTGTGCATCGTATTTGTGCACAATTATTTGTTAAGAAATAAAAACTATATATGCATGATCCCAACTTGACAATTGTGATTATTTAGAAGAAATTTTAGTATGAATTTTTTTAATTGTCTATCATCGTTTCAACGCGATAATTTTCTACACCGTTGTTGAATTTTAAATGTGTTATAATGGAAAAGATTTTCATATTACTCCCCTTGTTGTTAATAAAACAATATTTAAAAATAGTATGCATTGTATTAAATAAAATAATATATTATTTAATGATGCGTTAAAATATGAATTAAATGAGTAGATAGACGTATAATTTGAAATATTATTACATGATTTACTAAAATGTATCCAACGATTTTGTCAGCTTATTTTT
This sequence comes from Momordica charantia, assembly GCF_001995035.1. The sequence goes on from NW_019104579.1 coordinate 74,834, forward strand.
ATTGTTAGTTTTAAAACTACGTCAATTTTGTTTTATTTTATTTTTTGAAACTACACTTTTTTCTATAAAAAATCCGAAAGAAACTAATGGAATTTAGTGGTGGGCAGTGGTATAATTACGTCATCTGCTGCCTTCAATTAATCAATTCTGTGCCATGCAAAATCAAACTCACAAAATTACATCCTAAAATCACCAACTTTTTGAAACTCGAAAATATGACATCACCCTCCAACAACTTTTATAATTTGCAAATAAAAACAATATTTTAGAGCGAATTATAAAAAATATAAAAAATTATTTTACTTTTAACTGATTTCTCTAGATTGAATTACATAAATGCACGTAGTTTATTTTAATTTTTATTTATGGCGGGTTCCAAATTAATTTTGAGATATTTTTGAAAGTTTCAATTTTATCTTCTATTTTTATTTTATGTTGGAAAGTTTAAAGGAGATTGCTGACCGATAGTTTTTTTTTTTTTTCGAAATTAAAGAAATCGTGAGATGAATTGATGAATTATAAAAAATATCATATTAAATATTTTTAAAATTAAAGACGCATCTCTTAAATAGATGAATTGCTTAATGAAATCGTGAGACATTCTTGGAAAATAGAAATACCATATTTTTCGATATATTCATTTTTTTAATACACTATTTTAAAAACTATTCTTACAAATAAATAATTTAAAAAGGACCACAGAGTTGGAATCCATATTTTTCCACCGTACCATTCCACTTGTTGACTTTAACTCTCTTTTATTTGCGTAAAATTGCGTCCGATTACTTATTTTCAATGGACATTTTGGTCTCATTTTATGGGCTGTCCTTCACCAATATTTTAATTTTCCAAATGTTCTTTAAAAAAAAAAAGATTTTCCAATTTTTATTTTATGTAGTTGTTCATTTTTTTATTAATTTCCTCTCCGTAGAAGGTGAGATGATAAATGAAAACGAGCTTAATTAAATTAAATCTTGAATTTTGTTTCATATGAATCTTCTTTCTCAGATTCTCTTCAAAGGAGGAAAAAAAGAATAAAAAGATAAATTATCAATCTAGCTCTCTAATTTAAGATTTAATTTATGTAATTTTTTAAGTTTTAATTTTGCTTCCATAGTTTCAATTTAATTCTTACTTTAAACGTTTCAATTTAGTTTATATGGTTTGACAAGCTGGAATATTGAATATATGTTACATTTTTTAAATTAACAAATTTTAAAATTATCATAGACATTTTCATCTCTATCTTATTTGACTCAAATTTATATGTTACATCTTTTTAAATTGACAATTTTTAAAATTATGCAAACCTTTTCATCATTATTTTGTTTGACTCAAAACTTTTAAATACTTCCCTTAGTTTTCAAATCTTTTGTTTAAGATCCTATGCATCATATTGAGAAACTATTTTAGTCAACTTAGAAAATTATTTTAAAAAAAATTGAATTCATTGCTGGTGACATAAGTATATGTGGTTTTAAACAATTATCCTTGTAGATACATATTTATCAAATAAATAAACAAAAGATGTATTTGTCATTAGTTTGTAAAATAAAATAAAAAAAAAAGAAGCTTTTTGACGTAAAATTTTTGCAATTWCAAATTACTAATCTTTTTCTATTGCTTCCAAACGATGTATGTCGTTTATTTTCTTTTTGAAACCTGTAAGTCAAAAAATATTAAATTAATCTCAATGTTTTTGCTTTCTTAGATTCTTCACTTAATTAGATTTTAGTGTGATAATATTTGACSAGGTATCACTCAACGCGATCATAATTTAAAGGTTTAAATAAATATTATATTTTGAWAAAAAAGAACATACGTTCGATCTCTTAAAACCCATTTGGTAACGTTTTTGTGTTTCATATTTCACATTTTTTAGTTTCTTAGAAACATTTATTTA
>NW_019104579.1:78116-102239 GCF_001995035.1 Momordica charantia
CTTCACGGCGTAGTTTAATAGAGACTCGTGGTGGTGATGGGATTTTATAATTGCCTCCATTGGAGCACCTCCATTGCAATTTTCCGAGCCTTTTTCAAGTGGGTTTTGGTTGAATTTGATGGGGAGAGAAGCCAAGGCACAGAAAATCCCTGTCCAACAAATGATTAAATTTAAGTTAGCAAATTCTCGGATTTGGGAGCAATTTAAACATCATCTCATAGTAGAACTATTGATTTCCTAGTATATAAAATTCGGGTTTGGTAGCAATTCAAACATGATATCACTATAGAACTATCAATTCTGTAATATACAAACACATGATATCACAGTAGAACTATCAATTTTTTTAAATTGGAATTCGGCAGCAATTTAACATGTCAGTAGAACCATTGATTTTACTTTCTTTCTTTTTTTTTAATTATATTCGTGAATAAGAAACTTATTATCATTTTCATTTCATACGACGTACCTATGGAGATCCTGGGGTCGGCTAGAGGGCCCTGGTCGACGGCAAAGAGGAGGAGTTTGAAGTTGGCGAGCCAAGCAACGAAGAAGGCGGTGAGGCCGCCGAGATGGAGAGAGTGGAGATTAATGGGGAGGTAGAGGAAGAGGGAGATCACCGGGAAGAAGAAGATGAGTCTACCGGTTCCCGGTCGGATTATTTTTCCGACGCCATAGCAATAGCAGAGAGAAATCCATACTGAAAACCAGACTTTGAAGAAGTTCAGAAGCTCATCCTCCATTTTCTTTGGCTCTCTCGCCGGAGCGCCGGTGGCCGGTTTTTTAACTACTGCTGCGCTCTCTTTGATGACGATCCAAAGCTTCGTAATTCTTTTACCACTAATTTTAATAACAATTTAAGTGCGGTAGAAAATTGTTGTATTAAAAAAAAGGAAAAAGAAAAAGAAAAAGCTTTTGCGTCCTTAGTGGAGAGTAGGATTTCAATTTTTGTTAAAAATAAAAAATAAAAATCATAGATTTTTTTAGATACAAGATGGAATTTTATATCTAATAAACAAATTTAATAGGAACCTTTAATTTTATGTAAAATGACTTATTACACATCTTAGAAATATATTTGGCACATATTTTAAAAGTGGAATCTTATCACAAATAAAATTAAAAGTCTAAGGTGTCTGCTCCCTTAAAATTTTGGTTCCTATAATCATTAAATTTTCAATTAGATCCTAGTAGGTTTTTTTTGTTAATGATCTATTTGTTTCTCCAAAATTGTGAGTGATTTAAAATCTATAAACGAATTTAGTTAAAATAGGATTTCATAACATTCCCATTTGACTTTGTCTTATTTAAGCTTTGTATTAATAAATAATATTAAAAATTTATATTAGTAAATTTTTTATTCTTTCTCTACTCAACCAGTACTACATTTTCATTTCAAATAAGATAAAAGAATTTAAAAGGATCGTTTCTTATTTATTTTGTACATTGATGATATTGATGCACGATTTGGACATGGGTCCGAAATTGAATGGACGAATAACTGTCCACATAAGATATTATTTGAACATTAGTGTAGTGCTAAGTATAAGACACTCTAATCTTAACTTAAACAAAGTGTTATCTCACACTTCAAACCTCTCCTCTTATTTATTGAAGCCTATTCGGCTAGTTCGGTTGATTGACTCGATTAGGTCTAGCGGCTCGTTTTGATTGATTTTCAACTGATAGATTATCTCTAGTCAAGTTGAATTTCATATTCCTTTCCCAACTAAAAAAAAGTCAGGAACGTTAAAATTTATCGTTAAAAAATAATCCTCGATACTAAGAAAGAAGTCACCTCCAATATGATTACTCAACCACCGCCTTAGGTTATAATTTATAATTTAGCTTTAATTAAATGTTTAATGCAGTGAATCAAAATATTTTCTATTCTTTTAACTTTTTCAGTCCAAAAATATTATATTGATTTTAAAATAAACAAAATCCATTCATGAATAATGAATAAAATAAGAGGCCTTAAGTGTATCGTGACCTTTATTAATTTCATGCTCACATGCATTGAAAATGACAATTTGTTTTTGTTTACTGTTATTAGATATAAAAAAATATCAATAAAATGTATTTATTTATTAAATATAATAGGAATAAATAACTTGAAAGTGATCACGAATTAGGCTATGTTTCTTTCACTCAAACGATGTTGGAATATCTCATCTTCGACTATTAATAATTAATTATTAGTGTTATGGATAAAGTAAAATTTTTATCTACGAATAAATTAGAGAAACACCTAATAAACCATAGATAAAATATAATTTTGATACAAATCCATTACAGAAAAATCTAGAAAAATCTAGTAAATTGGTTCAAGTCATCCAAAGTCTTTCAAATTAGAAATGATCTAAAAGATTGCATTCTCGAGCACAAATTATTTAGATACAATATATCGGTCATGCACCATGATAAATGCATAAATATATAAGAGACCGATGCAAAAGGATTAAGAATTCACTATTTTAATATTCTTGAGGTCTCCATTTCTTTTTTTTTTTTAGAAATTTTGAAGAGAGATAAAATATTCGAATCTTTGGAATATAATTTAAGGAAGGTTTGTTAAACGACATGTTATTTAATTAAAATTAAAAACAATCTTATATTAAGTTTTTCTACCCCGAAAGAATGAAAAACTTTTTAATTGAATTTTTGTAATAACATGACCTTGAATAAATGATAACAATGAAAGAGATTCATTAGTTAATAATAACATTAAAAAAATGTAGCTCTTGAACGACTAAGTTACATATATATATATTTTTTAAACCAATCTTTGTGAGAGAGGGTTGCTTTTATTTTAATCCAAAATAATTAATTTATAGTTCAAAAAATTTTCAGATAAATTCAAATTATTTAATTTGCTAGCCTCTACCTTATATTGTGTCTTATTTGTTTCTTTTTTTTTTCTTTTTAATATTGGTTAGTATTACTTCTTTGTTGTAGGGTTATTTTATTAAGTATGAGTTATTAAGTCTATGTTTGAATGGTGCAAGAAATAGGTTTGTTAAGTCAATTTATTAAACCTATGTTTAGGAAATAGGTTTGTTAAATCAATTTCTTAAACATTATGTTTAGATACTACTTTGTTAAATCTGAATTTATTAAAACGTGGTGTTTGGTGAGTATGGTGAGTAGATATTGAAATTATAAGAAATAATAAATAGTTTATATATTGATTATTTAATTGAAATAATTAAAATTAATTATTGACAAAAAAAAATATTTGGAAAATCACCTTATTGAGAATCACTTAAAATAATTTTAGAAGAATCATTGCGTATATTTTAAAATTAAAGTGATTAATAATCACTCCAAACATGTCAAAAATAGTTACTCGATGTTTTATAAATCTTAGATTTCATCACAACCAAATACACCAAAATGGTACAAAATACAAATTAATTTTTTTAATATTAACTCGATGTTTTATAAATCAACTATTTTTTTTAGACATATAAATCTTAACTTTTATAAATCTTAAGATTCATCTCAAACAAACTTCTAGAACCAAATACACCTAAATCGTAAAAAAATACAATTTTTTTAAAAATATTAACCCAATGTTTTATAAATCAACTCTTTTTTTCAGACATAACCCACAATCACTTCCTAACTACTATTTCTAAAATCAATTTTAACTGATTTTTATTTTCTCTAAAATCAATTTTTTTATTTGCCTAATATCAATATTTTAAATGGTGTGTTTTAGAGTGGTGTTAGAAAGAGTAATTAAAAAAAAAGATTTAAATATAACTATTTTTCAAAATCAGTGTCCAATACCTTAAAAATCAATTTAAAAGTGATTTTAAACTTTCTTAAAATCAAGTTTTTTAATTTGTCAAGATCAATGAAAAAATGACTGATTTTGATAATGGCAAAAGTGAGAAACACGCCGAAAAAAGGTGATTTTGTCATCACAAACCTGCCCTATAACTTTCAAGTCAATTAAAAAATTTTATCTTATAATTTTGATTAAATTACTAATTCATTCTCTGAACTTTTAAATTTGTGTATGTAACATGTCTCTGAATTTAAAAAAGTATCTAATAGATTTCTAAATTTTTAATTTTATGTACGTCGCCAAACTATAAAATTGTTTAATAGGTCCATAAATTTACAACTTTGTATCTACTAAATCTTAGAAAATTCAAAATTTTAAAAAATTAACATATATATAAGATATAAAATTGAATTTTGTATCCAACAGAACCATCAACTTTCAATTTTATGTCTCATTAGTTTGTAAATTTTTAAGCTAGAAAATATTAAATAGTCCAATAACATATTAAGCACAAAATTGAAAATCTATACCTATATCATGGTTAGGAACTTGTTAGGCACTTTAAAATTCGGACAATTATTAAACACAAAATTAAATATTCAAAGACCTATTCGATACTTTTGAAATCATACCGTCAACTTGAATACAGTTTAATTAACTTGATAATACTTACAATTTCGTATCCCCACCTCAACATGTTATATTAAAAAAATATTTTTAAAAAATTCTACTGACTCATTATTCGCAAGTCCATAAAAGTTCATGAAGTAAGTTTACAACTTTACATTTAGGTATAATTTTTTTTTATTATAATTTTTATTTTGTTTGAAAAAACAATGATAGTAATCACAGCGAAATTAATCAATTGTTAACATGGCACGGGAACCACCTGCTCTCGCCAGGTCAACTCCGAAAATAAAAAATAAAAAATTCCTTTTTCATTATAAAAATTCCCACGTTGGAGCTTTTATATTGTTATTTTTAGAAATTTCCGCATCTAAGTTGTATTTATTTAATTTTATTCTTAGTTAAATAATGGAAGAGAAGAGAGGTGAAACCATCCTTGGGATAGTAATATTTATTACTTATACTTAAAATTTTTTAATAGTTTTCAACTTTCGATTGTATGTTTAATAATAAGTCTATGAATATTTAATTTTGTATCTCTCGATCCTATGATGCATTGAATAAATTATTTGAGGATTATATGACAAATTTATTTTGAAAAATTCAACTATTTGGTGATGTAAGTCTGATGTAGACATGTAAGATTTGAGAGTTTATGAGCTATCAAAATCTTTTTAAAAATATAGAAATTAAATAGACATAAATTTAGAAATTTAGAGACTTATTACGATTTTTTTAAGTATAATGACTTAATAGAGACAACGAGGATAAATTTGTAATTTAATAAAAATATTTATTTTTATTTTTATTTTTTACTTTTATTTTTTAATTAAAGTTTACCCAATGTCATTAGTAATTAGCTTTAAATAATGAGAAGTCAATATGACAAATTATTTGTGGTTGCATATTGGAATAGCTGCACAAATCTAACCGCATATTATATGCGTTTAAGCCTCCTATTCTTGTACTTCTTGAGCCCTCTATTCCTCATTTGATAGTGGGTATTGCCTGACCTACTAATACAATATTTCATATACAATATTTCATTTGGTTACGGATACTCCTAATATACTATGTTGTTTGAGTCTCATATTTCTTTTATATATATATATATATATATATTTTAAAACTCGTGGAAGATTTACTTGTTGTTTGTTGAAGTTCTTCAAAGAGGTTTCAACTTCAAAGTTTTTTGATTTTCGGGAACTCTTCCATCATTTCTTAGAACATTAATTGTGATATTGATCGCATGAGAAAAACGATATCTAAATATATATTTACAACCAAAGACCCTCTACATAATTTTTAAGGTAAAGCAATGATCTACATCATTGTCAATAACCGAAGAGCATTGTCTCGATCTCCTCCGTGCGAATTCAAAAGGATTAGTTCCTACTGTAGGAGAGTTATAAATTATGAACCTTCCACTCCACAATGATTGTTAATGAGTAGTGGTGGGCCTCTAAATTTTGGATGGTCCTACGTGGGTTTGGGCTTGGTTGACTTTCACCACATGACACAATCTCATAGACTTAGTTAACTAGTTTGTTGGAATTAGTACATCGATAGGCTATTTAGACAGTATAATTACATAAAAATATTGAATGATATAAAATTTACACTTTTGTCACGAAACAATTCAATTTAAGATGGTATCCATTACTCAATTTACTAATATATCCTCTTGTATCCCACCTCAATATTAATTAATTTTTAAAATCCAAAATTGGTTACTTGGAGGTTGCATTTTAAATCCCTTAAATTTTGTCTAATTAGACTTTCCAAAATTAAAAAATATCAAATCTCCAAAATCCTCAATTATTGAAAAAATTCGAAAACCTCATCCCTTCGACTTTCTTCTTACTCTGTTGTTTTGTTTCCGTCCATTCCTTCGTCTCCGGCCGCCGTATGCGTTCCTTCTTCTCCGACCGCTGCCTCCATTCTTCTTCGTTGTCGGAACAGTCTGTCTAGCTTCTCTTTCGTCTCCGACCGTCTGTCCATTGTTTCCGTCCGTTTATCCCGAGATTTCTTTTTTGTCGTCAGGCACCCAACCATTCGAGCCTTCCATTTATCCCGACCATTGTCTAGTCGCCGATCGGAAGGTTTGTAGGCTATTTGTTTTGTCGTCGGCCACACGCACACGCACACGCACACGCACGCACACGCACAAGCACACGCGCGCGCACACACACAATATAGATGTCATAAATAAGGGCAAATTTGGTATTTGAAAAAATTTTAAATCAAGAAATTTAAAACTAGAAAATTTGTAAACATTGGAGATTTGTGAAAATATGTTTCCAAATAATTCATGGAAGACATTATGTCTGGTTGGTTTTGTCACAAGCCAAGTAGAATTATTTGATTTGCCAACATAAATTTGTAATTCGCCTCACATTTGAAAAATATGATTTTTTTCATTAGTTTTAAAAAAATGATGTGATAATTTGTTATTTATTATCATTTTAGTACAAGTCAGATGAGAATTCGAATCGATGATTTCTTATAAGAGATATTTGCTCAAATTTATCCTCTAAAACACCCATAATTTTACAAGTAATTTCAAAAGAGAAATACTTCGCGATAATCCTTCATGACCCTTTGCTTTGCTACCACTATCAAATTTTTACAGGTAAAGAAAAATGCACAAATTGTTTTTTAATGTTTTTCAAAAGAAAAAAGCACTGTCAATTATTTTATGGTTTTCCAAAACACACGGTTAATTTGGAAATAAACAATTCCAAAAGTCCTCTATAAAAAAAAATTTTGATTATTTTTATAAAATAATAATATATCAATAATTTCCCTCTGGTCTTTACCCTCTCCCTCCTCCTACTTAAAGTTGTTCAATAATCACAAATGAGTTCAAATCTTAGGAAATGGAAAATGAGATTATCAACTTCATTAATGTATGGCTCACAGTCTGTGCATCCCTCTGCTACTGCTACCTCATCGGAAAAAATGTCCGCCCCGGTGGCCGCCGCCTGATTTCCATCTTCCCCGTCGTCTGCCTCTTCCTCTACCTCCCGCTCCGCCTCTCCTCCGCCCATCTCGGCGGCCCCACCGCCTTCTTCATCGCCTGGCTCGCCAATTTCAAGCTCCTCCTCTTCTCTTTCGCCGGAGGCCCTCTATCTTCCGATCCCCCTCTCCCTCTCCGGCGATTTCTCGCCGTTTCCTGTTTGCCGATCAAGATCCAACGAAACCATCTTCAAATTTCCCAAAATGGAGAAAACACATCTCCGAAATCGAGCCCTAATGCCCCCCAAATCGAAACCCCACTACCCTCAAAATCGTTCCTCAGCTACGCGATTAAAGGTTTTCTAGTGGCGTTAATGGTGAAACTCTACGATTACAGCGAATTTATGCATCCGAAACTTGTTATGTGCATCTATAGTTGGCACATTTACTTTCTCCTCGAAATAATCCTCGCCGCCGCGAAATTCCTCGCCCGGAATCTCCTCGGAGCCGAGCTCGAGCCGCAGTTCAACGATCCGTACTTCTCCACTTCGCTCCAGGATTTTTGGGGACGGAGATGGAATCTGATGGTGACGGGCATTTTGAATCCGACGGTGTACAAGCCAACGATCCGGCTGGCGGCCCCCGTCGTCGGCCGGAAGTGGGCGCCGCTGCTGGCAGTGCTCGCGACGTTTTTCGTGTCGGCGATGATGCACGAGCTGATCTTTTACTACTTGGGCCGGATGAGGCCCGATTGGGAGGTGTCGCGATTCTTCGCCGTCCATGGGGTGGCTCTGACGGTGGAGATTTTGGCGAAGAAGGCGTGGCCGGAGAAGTGCCGGCGGGTGCCGGCGGTGGTTTCGGTGCCGTTGACGGTGGGGTTCGTGTTCGTCACCGGAATTTGGATGTTCTTCCCGCAGTTCGTCCGGTGTGGGATCGACGTCAAGGCGTTCGCCGAGTACGCGGCGGTGAGCGATTTTTTCACAAAGCGCCTCTTTCTCATCGGCGAGTTGATTTGATTTTCTGACCACAGAAACGGTTACAACTTACAGTACGTCGTGTAATAAAACTATTTTTTTCGGTCATAAGTTTTAGAAATTTAAATTTTGACTTTTCTCTAGCAGAATTTAACCTACTGTTTGTCCTTTCTTTTTTTTTTTTTGGTTAAATTAAAATTAAAATTTAAATATAATACAACTTAAGGTTTGCCTAATTAAGTTTTCAATATTTAAAACGTGTTTAATGGGTACCTTAGTCCTATTTTTATCCCTCTGACATTTTTATTATCAAATACTTTACAAAATTATAAAATTAAAAAATTGGTAAGACAGAAGTCTAGTTCAAAAATCCGTGTTATAATTTAAATTTCTTTTAATGAATGGATAGAGACATATAAATAAACAAATGTTCAAATGTTATAATAGCGTTTTGGAGAATGTTGTAATCTCAATTTTAATAAATTTGAGTGATTTATCAAGGTTGAGTACTGTATTTGGTTAAATCACATTAAAAAAAACATTTATTTGGCAATTCCTAAAACTTAGGTTACACATATTTAATTTATTGAGCTGTATTCTTTTATTTTTTTTCCTTGTTTTTGGTTTGCGTGTTTGACTTGAATTTCATTTCAAATGAAGTTTTATTTCTTACTCTTACAAATTTGCGAGTAATAACTCCAATATACACAATAATACTTACTAACATTTCAAGTGAATTGATTTTGCAACTATTATTTTATTTTTGGTGAGAGCTTSGAAAGAAAGAATTGAGATTTTTAGGGGATCCATTCTTGTCTAATAAGAACCTAAATTTTTAATCTTAATTAAACACTTTTACAGTCCGGGGACTTACACACAATTAAAAATTCAGAGACCTATTAGATATATTTTAAAATTCATAGAGTAAACTAGTAATTTAACTACGATGAAAATTTTTAATTCAGGTTGGTGAATGCCAAAATTTTAAAGATGTGTTTGGAACTAATAAACAAAATTGATTTTGAAAAAATCAGGTCAGGTGATTTTGGATTGCATGAATCACATCCCAAAATTAGGACATTTAAAATTCTAAAATTGCCCTTACCTCTATTTTTGACAATGTATGTTTTTTTTTTTTTTTTTTCATCTCTTTTCCTTCCCTCTATTCCGTCTCCATCTCAATGATCTCTATAATTTTTCTCTCTGATTTGAAATTTTTGGACACGGTCCTTTGGATTCTTTTATTCAGCGATAGGCGTTTTATGTTTCTAATTTTTAAATCTTACCTTCGGTTTGATTAATTGTTTGGGAAATAGAAAATTTTTGGCTTGTGATGTTTGTTTTAATGATTTGGGATTTTGAGGAGGTCTGTCCAGCTCCCCACTTTGCCCACGTTTATCTCGTTTTGAAATTTAGAGGGTCTTGAGGCTAAAAGGGTCCATATATATTGTTTGTTTGCTATCTGGGAATTTACGTTATTTGTTTGCTAGCTCATGACACACCAAGGTTCTCTAAATTTAAGATGGAAAATTAGAAATACGTGTTTACCCAATTATTTATGACACTTAATAAAAAATATGGCTTCAAAACTGGTTCAGATATGCCATTGAAAGAAGCTTTAACGAAACGGTCCAAGTAATCATGTAAATAAAATTTTGTCATTCTTAGAAAATTTCTAGCTTTGCCTCTATCTACAGATCTATTGGTTGATGATAGTTTGGCCCAAAACTTTGGCTTAATTATTAAATGCAAGCCAAGTATCATGAACCATTATGTCACACTTTCTTGTCAAAGGAAGTTGACATGTAAAAGAGTTTGAAATATTTCAAAATCCCACACATATATCTCTAATTCTCTACACTTTTTCAATATAATACTTGTCCGATCCTTCTAAACTTTTTTACGTTTTTCTAGCATTCTCTTAAACTTGCTAGGCTTCTCTAGAATGCTCGAGGGTCGTTTGCACGCTTTAGGAGTATTTGACTTGAAAAATTCTATTTAAAATGCATTTTAGTAGTCTGCTCGTTATTTTATATCTACATTGTCAAATCATCACTTCTTAATTTAATTATCATGTCACGTTAACGGTCCCTTTTTTTTTTTTTTTAAATTTAACATATGGGGTGAACCTTTAATTTTTTTAGTCAAGAACATTAAAATTGGTTGAATTAAAAATCATTGTAATTCAAATTAAATTTTTAGTTAACATGAGCATATTTCAGTTGTAAATGACATCTATTCATCATCTTCAAGTTGGAGGTTGAAATTTATGTATACTCTTACTAAATTAAACCAAATGTAATAAACTTCTTCTAAATGTAGGAGACTTTTTTATTTTATTTAGTGAATTATTTGGTTGATGCCACGTGTCCTTCATAATACCGTCCGATTAAGTGAAGATCACAACATGCAACCATCCACCCATAGGTCCCATTCCATTACTTCCATACAGCATACTGTACCTAATCTTATCTCGAATAAAATCAAGCCACTCAAGTTTGCCGATTAAATCTGAGCCGTTGAAATAGTATTCTGTATACTCGCTTGAACTTGACCTTCAACAGACGACTCTCTATTACACGATTCTCATACGTACATCCCTTGCTTGACACTTTTAACTTTTTTTTTAAATACACTTCTGGTCTATCAAGTTTGAAATTTTGCATATGTTTTATCTCTTAAATTTCAAAAACTATTCTTTTTTGACAATTATAGTAATATTATATAATTGTTTTGGTAATTAGAAAAGAATTTACATCTTTTTTCTCTCTTCTTCTTCCTTCCCTCTTTTCTTCCACTCTCTCCCTTTTCAGGATCTAGAACAAAGAGAAAGCTTTCTTCGGAAGAAAGCTCTCCAATCTGGAAGCTCCCATTGTTCTTCTAATTTTGGAAGTTGACAATGTCAGTGAAATTCATTGGAGAAGAACCGCATGAGAAAAGGAAAAAAGAAGAGAGAGGTAGGAGATTTCAAGATTACAATGGCACGATACACTCTCTTATTGGTCTCTCAATTTCTCTCAGTAATATTATTCAATATTGCTCTATACAGAGAGTTAGATCTAGATAAATTAAAATTTTTATTTTAAACCTACATCAACGAGATAGCTACATTTAATAATTTTTCAGGTCTAGTAAGGCTCATTATTACTTCAACCAATTCTCGAATCCTCAGTCCACATCTATAATGCATCTAAATGTGGGGCTAAGGATTCCTCTACAACCTTTGTCCACGTTAGGCGGATTGGTTTCATTTTTCATTTTTTTTATTTTTTCCAAAAAGTTTGCATCTTCGTTATTTATATGAATTTTTAAAATGGGTGGTTGATATACTTTTGAAACTTCCTACGTGTCATTTTTGTATTTTTCGTGAAAAAATATTATTTAAATGAAAAATGGTGAAATATAAAAACGGATTTAATGTTTTGTCCAATATTACGACCCCAAAAAATTATATTTATTATCATTTATCACCAATTGCGGTGACGCTTTTGATTGGTTTGGTGAAAAATAAAAAACTCAACCGACCAATGAGAAAGCGCCGTTCTTCACGAAACTGACCAACGCGGCGTACTCCTCAAACGCCTTCTCGTCTATCTTCAACCTCACGAACTGCGGGAAGAACAGCCAGATCGCGGTGGAGAAGATGAACGCCACCGTCGCCGGCCCCGACACCACCGCCGGCAGCCGCAGCTTCTCCGGTAGGATCTTCTTCACCATAATCTCCACCGTCAACGCAAATCCGTGGATGAGGAAGAACCACGTGATCTCCCAGTTGGGCATCATTCGGCCCAAATAGTAGAAAATCAGTTCGTGCATCATCGCCGAGACCATAAAGGTCGCCATCACCGCCGGCAGCGGCGCCCACCTCCGGCCGACTACGCGGGAGGCGAGGCGTACGGTCGGTCTGTAAACGGTGGGCTGAAGAATGTTCGTCGCCGTCAGATTCCACCGTCTCCCCCAAAAGTCCTGAAGCGAAGTGGAGAAATAGGGATCGTTGAACTGCGGCTCGAGCTCGATTCCGAGGAGATGCCGGCCGAGAAACTGCGCCACGGCCAGGATAATTTCAAGAAAGAAATACACATGCCAGCTATAGATTAACAAGAGGATTTTCGGGTGAATTGAATCTGAGAAATCGTACAATTTCACCATTAGCGCTACGAGTAAGGCTTTAATCGCGTAATTGAGGAACGATTTAGGTTGGGGATTTAGGGTTTCGCGGCGATTAGGGCTCGATTTTTCCTGTGAATGGTTTCCATTTTTGCTATCGTGGATCTTGATCGGCAGGCAAGCGACGGCGAGGAATCGGCGGAGAGGCAGCGGCGGGTCGGGGGCGAAGAGGAGGAGCTTGAAGTTTGCAAGCCAGGCGACGAAGAAGCAGGTGGGGCCGCCGAGATGGATGGAGGTGAGGAGGAGAGGGAGGGAGAGGAAGAGGGCGACGACGGGGGCGACGGCGGAGAGGCGGCCGGAGCCGGGAGGGAGGAGTTTTCCGACGCGGTGGCAGTAACAGAGAGAGATGCAGACTGTTAGCCAGAACTTGATGAAGTTAACTATCTCTCCCTCCATTTCTCTCTCTCTCCTCTGCTCTTCTCTTTATCTCTCTAGAAGCTGGAAAAGGAAATGACTGATACTAGCAGATGAATAGGGCCCTGATTTGCAATTTATAGGAGTTTCAAATCCCATTTTTTTGTCTTAACATTCCCAATTATTCCCCTTTTGTCCTTGCTAGTTTATTAGCACGTGCAACACGTGTGGTATTGGTGTTTTTGTTTTAATTGGATGAATATATTATTTTATTCATGTGATTTGATTTAATTTGTTAGTTTGTATCTTTACAAGTGCTCGGTGTACTATTTGTGATCGTCTATCAATTTAGGATCATATACCTATACGTTATTGGTGTCCGTTAACTTCAATCTCTTGTGTTCTTTGTTCGAATGAGATTGAAACACAAGATCATCTTTTCTTAAGTGCATGTTTAATAAATTTGTTTGAGATGATAGTATGGTTGTATTGAAGGACTCCACACATCGTATTTTTTATAGAATCAGAGCTAACATGGATCTATTGCATTAGTAGAAGTTGTTCATCTCGATGTAGAGTATATGGATAATTGCTTGAGTCACATCTATTTCTCATATCTAGAGAAAGCATAATTCCAAGATACATGGGTGCTTCTCGTTCTGTCCCAGTTAAATTTATCTAGAAATTTAGCTCCCATCTCTTTTAAATAGTAATAGATAAAAAGACGTTTCAAAAGTATTGAACTAAAATAAACAAAAATAGAAAGTATAAAAATTAAAAGGAAGGTTTCAAAAGTATCGAAACTAAAATAAATATAAAAATACAAAAACTAAATCTAAGGTTTTAAAAGAGTTAAAATTACAATATCAAAATACTATTCAATAAAAACAAAAAGCCCCACTATGCTATCATTTGACCATTAGAATAATATGTGAAGGGCCTCAAAATGGGAAGCCCATTAAATATCGTGGACTATCAGAAGCCCACTATGCACATTTTAAATGAAAATCTGAATAATATTCCTTGTAGGTTTCTTCAAATTTTGAAAACTATTTTGAACCAAACATTTTGGCTTTTGCTGTATTTTGCCCTTTTTTTTTTTTTTTTGAGTTAGATGATGAGTGTGTTAAAGTGTCCTCGTTCTAAACCACCTAGATTTATATCACCAATAATTTAAAAAAATTATAAAAGATTACGTAATCTTTACAATCAATCCGCCTAACGTAAACATGGTTTAGCAGTTAACACATTGAAATTTTGCCAAATAACTTGAGCATAATTTAATTGGTTAAGACATATATCCAAATCAAAAGATCGTAATTTTGAATCCTCACTCTGTATTAGAAAAGCACTAAATTTTTTTTTGTTTTTAATAGTTTAATTAATTTTAATAAATAACTAATTACAGAAATTATGATTCCTTAAAAAATAAATATAAATTCTCTTATTTTGTTTATTATACTTGTTAACTTTTTTTACTCTACCATATGGGTTGCTATTTAAAATATGAAATAATTTATTTCTCTTATATATTTATTTTTTAATTATTTATTATTTTAATCAGAAATATATGTCTTGACGAATTGACCTGTACTTAGCTTAACGATGAGATATATAACCTCTGTATTTTGGAGATGAAGACAAGCATTGTATTCAATAGACCTCAAATATTCTTTTCTCTCGTCTCTCCATATACTTTTAGTTAAAAATATATATCCATAATATACTTAATACTATATTGAATAAATGAGTGAAAATACACTAAACGTAAACAAAATAGAAAAGTTAATCGTTTTCCTTTTATATATATCTAAACAAAGTTGTTACTTATTTCATATAATTCAACTATCACGACACGGATGGAAGATGGATCTCCAATTAATCTCAATTCTTAATCTAAGGAGTGATTGGCTTGACTAATTGATGACATTAACATTCCAACCCTTCATCTAAGCTTAGGATTCAAGGTTTTAGGTTTCCTTTTTCATCTCTCACTTCACATCATAATCAATAATTGTCATCTTCTTTTTGAAAAGCTCTCTTCTCATTGATAAATCTCCTTCAATCTCATATTTTCACTTCTTCCCATTTCAACCTTTTTAGTTTCAAAAAGTTACGTGTCTCCCTTTTATAGAAATGCATAAATCAGATCCGTCCAACTCAAACGTTGTTTAAATTAGGTTGGTTCATAAGTTTCCATTAAATTAACTTTTTTTAATCTCTAAATTTTAAGAATCTCAAATATTTAGCCCTATGTTCTTCGTTAAATTTCAAATTCAGTCTTTACTATTAAAAAATATTATTTTTGGGTTAATGAAAACATGGCATTATTATTACTTCATTTATTGTTCATGTATCCTATCTAAGTTTTTGCTTATACCACATGAACCATTATTCAAATATGTTATTAAAGATGAATAACTAAAATTAAAATGTTTGTCGGTAGGTTTGATGGTCACTCAATTAACAAATATATTAAGTTTTTAAAATGGGCTTTGAGGAAAATCGATGGATTGTCTTTTAACTCCTTTTTTTTTTAGCATAAACGAAAGTATCATTTTCAACACATTTTGAGCATGCATCGATTTGTATAGTTGAACAAAAAGTTTTAAAAATAGATTGTTTTTGTCTGTTGATTGATGGAGTTATTGGACGATCAGTATTAATATAGGGGTCATATTACGATGTTAATCGTGTAACACTATAGGATAATAAACACCACGATTAAATACTATTGTAATTATACTCGAAATCAAGATCGCAGTGTTCATAGTATGATTCCGTTACTAAATATAATGCAAACGACGGAAGATGAACACCGTGATCTTAAACCCTATCGTCGTAGAGTTATGCAAAGAAAAGATCTCGGTGTAACTTTATCGGATGGAAGAACACCATGGTATTGTTTACGATTGTGATGTGTTTATCAATCCCATCCATTACGCGATGATCCTGGGGGTACGATCTTGTAACTCCAATTTGCCCCCATCAGCCGAATCATGTTTCCATTAGAGTAGCATTAATAGATATGATAGTAGATGAACTATTTAAACCTATTTCTGAAAAACTCAACGGCAATAATATATCGTTTTAAAACGTAGGGACCAAATGAACCTATATAACTAAAAGTTTAGGGACTAAAAGATTTTTTTTTTAATTTTAAAATAAAAAGAATAAAATCCAAAAAAGAATCTTTGATGCTTTAAAATAAAGTAAAATCCATATTCCTAGTATCAAAATGAAATGAACTATAGATATGTTAACATGGTAGGATATCTATATATGTGTAGGCTAATCTTAGAAATACAAAGAAAGTAAAAAATTCAAATAATTACAAAAGTAGTCTAAATTCAACCATATGATTAGAAAAAATTACAACTAATTTGTATATGATCCCCCCACCCCCACTAATCTCCCCTAACTTTACATATTAAATTGGTAAAATAAAATTTAAAAATTTCCAATTGCCATGAAAGAAAATTGAGATGGAAAATATATTTGGTATGGTGGGGTTTTATCCCAACTAAAAAGAGGAACATAGAGTCAAATCTTGATTGATGATGCTAAATTGTTAAAATGGGTCTTATTTGGAAATCATGTCGTGGAAAATAAAATGTCATTTGGTAGATGGATATCAGACTTGTTGGCCAAGATGGCTTTTTGTCTATTATTAGAACCTTCGTTCAAAAGAAATATTTAGATGCTTATCGGTCAGTATATATATATATATATATATATTTTTTCTGATGACCACAAATTTTTTAATAAATAGAATAGAGAAATGGAGAAAAAAATATTTGTTTCATTTTTTTAAAAATAAAGTCGTCAAATTTGTATTACAAAAAATGGATACAAATCACTCAATAGTATTGGTCCTAATTAAATAATACATACTAACTTTTAGATTTAAAAATTGTAATAATAAATAAATAAAATAATGGCCCATAAAGGAGTTTGGATTTTCACTTTTTTGGAGGTTACTTGCAAAAGGAGGAATACTTTTCCCATATGACAACTCACATTTATGAAATTTAAATATAACTTTAAATAGGAGTGAGGATGCAAACTCTATTAATGATTTTTAAGTTCTAACAACATCAAGGGTGATTCGAATTTCCGACCTTTTGATCTAACTATGATTGAAGTCGATGTGATGATATATATCTTAATAGTTGAACTATGATCAAGTCGGTGATAAAGAGAAAAATATAAAACATATGAAATTGGTTGTTCCAACTATAATCTACGATCGATCCATATATATAATTTGTGCTCCATTAGATTCTTTTTATTTCGTTGATAGGAACTAGCTACCAAAATGGATTGGAACTTAAGGCATCAATTTAGACAATTTGGGATGAGGAGGTTTCCAAATAAAATGATTACTCTATCTTTCTCGATACAACTAATATTCAAAATGTTTTTAAATGGCTAAATAACCTCTAATTATTGCTGAGTTAAGCTCGTTTTGGCAAATATATGTTCAGTTAAATTATACTCATATTGACATTTTGTACTGAGTTGAAAATATCTTATATTTTTTAACTTAATTAATTGGACAATCTACCCAATTAAATATCTATTCATTTCATATAACCTAACCTAGCTATAACAATGTAATCGATAAAAAATATGAAATTATTATAGAATTCATTAATAGTGCCACATCCACAGCTAACCATCTCAATAAAATAAAAAATATTAAATTACAATTTAAACTCCTAAATTTTAAAAATATCTAATATGCCTGTAAACTTTCAATAACCTGTCTCTCAATTTTTAAATGCGTCTAACTTTCAATTTTGTATGATCTACCAGTCATTTTATTTTAATTCAACGCTTATTAGATGTAAAATTTAATAGTCAAAAAATATATTAAAATATTTTTTATATAATTTTTTAAAAATTTTACATGAACATATTTATAATGTATATTTTGACCCAAAAAAAAAAACTACCTAAGAAACCAAAATTGAACCTTTTTAAAATACTAGTTAGTATCACGTGCATTGCACGTGGTTATAAACATTTTAATATAATATTTCTAACAATTTAATCTATAGAATAACAACTCAACAAAACTTTTAAATGTACTAATATTTTGTTTCAAATAAAATATATTTAATATAATATTTCTACCAATTTAACCTATAAAATAACAACTAAAAAGAACTTTTAAATGTTACTAATATTTTGTTTCAAATAAAATATATTATTATTTGTTGACATTTTCAATAAAAAATAGTACAGTCTTCAAACTAAAACAATAAAATAAGAGGTATAAAAAACATTGAATGTACTATAAAATTGAAATAATTAACGTGGTTATCAATTTTTGATAATCAAGTCTATTGTTAATTGAGACATAATAAATTAAATCAAATTATGAAACTAAAAATTCGAATAGTAGTGAAATAATTTGTTAGATTGTCAAAATTATAATTAAATATTAAATGATTGGAACAAGTAAAATTACTTATTTTTACTCTTAAGCTACTTTCTAAAATTGAAAAATCAAATATATTTTTTCTACTTTTAAAAAGATAAATATAAATGATACTCCACCATTTAAATATTATAATAATTAAAAAATACAATCTATACCTATTGACACAATTATTAACAACTTTCTTAATCTAAATATGAATACAAAACTATTAGACAATTTAAAATGGATGATATGATTATATATATTAAGGTAGTATTATGCAGTTAAAAAAGAAATAATGTTTTGATATTAAAAAACTAAAAATAAAATAGATACAATACAAAAATTGAAATTTATGACATAAATATAAATTAAACCAAAATAGTAAATAAAAAAAATATAATCAGGATCTGCCTCTTTCCTCTTAAATTTATTCTTTCATCTTAAATTTATTAATTATTAATTGCTAATTGATACAGTATAGATTAGAAGCA
Organism: Momordica charantia; assembly: GCF_001995035.1. The sequence continues at coordinate 96,915 of NW_019104579.1, forward strand.
AAATTGAAAGAGTTTTTTTTTTAAGAATTATAATTAGAACACGAAAAAGTTATATACACAAATGAATAAACCATACATCTATTTTTTTTAATTAACTTTGAAATAATATTATTATTTTAAATTTAAAGTTTCAGTTTGATGATTTTTTTATTTATTTTCTTTTCCATGGGAAGATGGAAGTTGGAGCGAAGGTGATGAAGATGAAAAAATGGCGTACCGTATATACGCAGATTGCTTTGATTTGATGTCTTTTGTTTTCTTCCTCATTAGATTACACTTTCTTTTTCTTCTCATTCAGCTTCGGGATTCCAATTCCAATCTCTCTCTTCTCTCTCTCTAGATAACCATTTGATTTCCATTCCTCAGAATCGCAGCAGAATTCTGATTTCTGAGTGAGTTGCAGAGTTCAATCACTCGAAAGCCCATCTCTTAATGCCAAGGAGAAGAATCCGCTCATTCATCTCCAAGCTCGATTGATGGGTTACCTTTCTTGCCGAGCGGAATCTGCAATTTCGACTTCCAATTCGTTAACCCCATCGTCTTCTAGAAATTCGTCCCACAGACGGGAGAAACCGATTAAGATCCAACAGTTCGATTACAGTGATCTCGAGGCCGCCACCAATGGCTTCTCCGACCAGAAGCTTTTGGGGAAAGGCAGCCATGGATATGTCTATAAAGCCGTTCTCGGCGGCCGTCTTGTCGCGGTTAAGAAACCCTCTCGAGCCCTAGCTCCTACTCCTCGTCCTCGTCCTGCTTCGTTATCGGCTTCCATGGCTTACGAAGTCACCAACGAGGTCGATAATGAGATCGAAATTTTGTCCAAAATTCAGAGCCCTAGATTGGTCAATCTCGTGGGTTTCACCAACGATTCAAAGGATAGGCTTCTGGTGGTGGAGTTTATGAGCAATGGTACGCTTTATGATGTGATTCATTCGGGTTCCAGACCTCTTTATTGGGGTCGAAGGATTCGATTAGCTTTACAAACTGCTAAGGCCATTGAAACTCTCCATGCTTCAAACCCTCCTGTAATTCATAGAGATATCAAGTCTGCCAATGTACTGATTGACAGGAACTACAATGCCAGATTGGGGGATTTTGGGCTGGCGATTCAGGGCCATGCTGATGATTACCGGCTCCGCTCGACGCCCCCGGCCGGCACGATGGGGTACCTTGATCCTTGTTATGTGACCCCTGATAATTTAAGTACAAAAACTGATGTGTTCAGCTTTGGGATTTTGATGTTGGAGATTATCAGTGGAAGGAAGGCTATTGATGTTGGATATTCCCCTCCTTCCATTGTTGATTGGGCTGTTCCTCTTATAAAGAAAGGGAAGCTAATGGCCATTTATGATCCAAGAATTGCTCCCCCTAAGGACCCCATTGTTAGAAAGCAGTTGGCTGTGATTGCTGCTAAGTGTGTGAGGTCTTGTAGAGAGAGGAGACCTTCCATGAAAGATGTGGTTGTTTGGCTTACTGGGTTGAGCAAACTGGTTCCTCTTCATTCTTGGAATAGCTTTAACAATCCATGTATGATGGTGGAGACCGTGGGACGGCCAGTCGAAATGAGGAATTCGCAACAGAATTTGAGAAGTCATGGTGTTGAAGATGGGGATTTGGATGTAGGTGATGCAAAAGTCTTGCAGCGAGATATCAAGAACTCGAGGAGAGTTTACTCTGATTTGGGGTTCAGTAACAACTTGATGGATCTCATGGCTTGCATTGAGGAGGAGTCTGGCTTCCGGGAAGAGGCTAACCGTGTCGGGTCTCACTCGAGATTCTCAAGCCGGTTCTTCAGTTCAAGATTCGTTACTGGAAAGAATCATGAACTTGAGGGAAAATGAAAACTTCTGAGTTATGTTCTGAGGAGGTGACTTGTTTGCTCACTTGAAGCTTCAATGATCAGCCTGTTGATGACACACACACAGTTCAATTTTCAAAACTTTGGTTGAATCATCTATGGCTTGTGATCTTCTCTTTCTTGAAAGTTTCAAATTGTAGGTAATTTTTTGGCAGCTTGATTTTCTTCTGAGTTCAATCTAATGATCTCGAGCATGGTTAATTCTAGATCATGGGCACATTGCTGATGTTCCCCTTATTTGTTAATTCTGTTATTTCTTGCTCATTGTTCGTATGTTATTGTAAATGGAATCTTTATGTATGGTGAAGATTCTTTCCAATGGCATTCAAGTTGTATCACGGTTCAAAAGTTTCTGATTGAAAGGAAGAAAGTTCAAAAATTGCTCTGTTATATTTCTTGTTTTCTCTTCTCTATATGTCTTTTTAATAAAATACAGGCATTTCTCAATACTTCCTTAGGTGCCATAGATTCAATGTATACGAACCAGATGACCAAATGTTTCTCTTCTTCTGCTGGATTATCTTCATTTTATGTTAACTTCTTTTTTTTTTAATATCCGTGAGTGTCCGAGTTAGTTTGTGTGGATCTTAACTAACCTTCCGGGATAACTGTTTGACTCTACTACATTTGATTGTCAAGAAAATTCATAGGATATTAGGATATTAAACCCAGGCAAGTAGTCACCATGGTTTGAACCCATTTCTTCTAAGCCCTTTACTATTTACATTGGTCCTCACTGACACTAGGTCAACCGGCCTAGTGGTTTCATTTTATGTTAACTGAATATAGAGAAAACTGACAATAGGCCAACTGGCCTAGTGGTTTCATTTTATGTTAACTGAATATAGAGAAAAAGGGGATGGAATCGTCATTCGTTGGCCCGGTGGTACATGAATTTCGGAAGGATTGGTGGTTGTCCGGTGATCAATTGAGGCGTGCGAAAGGTAGTTAGGAAGACATTAATTTTATATTTTCACAAGAAACAAGAACTCTTCATTGATTTGATAATTGGAAAAGTTACAAACTTTTAAGACTCTATTTAAGAACAGAAACTTCTAAACCCTGAAACCAAAACCTTAAAATTCCAAACAATCAAAACAAGTTACAGAAAGAAAAGGCTTCCGAACAAAAACTAATCTCAAGAAACGAATAATTGCAAAAGAACTTTAGAAAGAGAGAGATAGCACACCAAAAAGCTGCACAGGTCTTTACTTAGAAGCAAGTGAGATAGGTTTTCTTTTGCCCTTTACTTAGGATGAAACAAATCCTTTCCTTGTGGTCCTGAGAGGCAAATTCAAACCTTCACAATTCTCCAATTCCACTGTTTCCCATTTTGAACGTTTTGTCTTTTTGCCTCTGCAATAGGGTGAATATGAAGCCAATGGAAGAAGCTCATTGCATGGTCCAAAGGATAGAATTCTAAGAAGAGAATAAGGATCATCTTTTGTCCAAACACAAAAATACACATAGAAACTGACAAGCAAGCAGCAGCTTCTTCACCCAAACAGTTGATTGGTAATGTCCTCTCTGTCTCTGTTCTGATGATACCCACTTGTGAAGTTTCTTCCTTCTGAATTCACTAGTAACCTACTGACAACACTATTCACATGCTCCACTAGTTTTACGATGATCTGTTCTATGGAGTTCATTGTGTTTCTTACCGTTTCTTTGTTTTGTTTTTCACTTTCCAAAAATCATTTTGAAATCGTTGCCTAATTTCTTCTACAGATCTCCTGTTTTGGTAGTTCTTCCGACCCTGAAACCTTCTTAAACTTGCTGGTTGTGCTTCCTTGGTATAGTTAGTTTGTTGTTTGTTTATTTAATTTTTTAGAAAGAATAAGGTCCAACTTTCACCGCTCAACACTACTAAATGGCCTATTGCTATATTGTAGAACGGCTTTTTTCTCAACTTGAAAGTAGGTTTTGATTCATATGAATACATCTTTTGAAACTTTTATCCAAGACGAAGCTAGACAGTTACCTGAACGAGTATTACTATATCTCCAACTAAGAGATTGTGAGTTCGATGCCCCACCCTCATATTTACTCAAAAAGACGAAGCTAGACGGTTGTCTTATGAAATTAATTAAAACGTGCGTGAGATTTGGACATCAATGAAAATTCAATTTTTATACATTCTTATAGTAATAATTATTGTTGTTATCATAGAGCATTCATTTTCTAATACTATAATCTTCATATCAGTGTGCTCATCTGTATTTTAAATCATTGCAACTCCCAAATCACTTAGATATTATAGCTGTTTTTGTACAATATCTTAAAATATTGTCAATAAAAAGACAAAATAGCTTACTATAAGTCTATAATCTCTCTCTAACTTATTAAATTATGATTTATATAAATGAAACTCAAAATTTATGGATGTTTACACCATTATGTTTACTTTTTCTCCCTCTCTGTACTCCAACTTTAATTTTAAATTGGTCTCAATAGTTTAAAAAGATTTAGGTTAAAATATTATTTTCGTTCATATACTTTCAACTTTGGTAAATTTTGGTCTTTGTACTTTTATAATATTCATTTTGACTTTGTATTTTTAACTTTAGTTCATTTTAGTTTACGTACTTTTAAAATGTTTGTTTTATGGTATACTTTTTAAAAGTGACCATTTTAGTTCTTTAATTTGATTTTTAATTTCATTTTTTTTATGACAATTGTAACACGACATTATATTTCTTGAAATGTAACCATGACCCTTATTATATTAAAGAGTTTTTGATATGCATAAAATTTGTATTAAAATTTGCAAATATGGATCAAAATAGTCACTTTTTAAAAATACACTAACCAAAAAGAATATTTTAAAAGTACGTTTAATAAAATGAATTAAAGGAAGCACCAAAATAGTATTTTAACCAAAATTTTATTATTAGTCTACCATTTAAACTCTGAATATCTTTGAATCCCAATTATGCTTATGATGTACAATAGTTCATTTAGTTTCAACTCTTCCAATGTTCACTTTTTTGGTAAATATTTAGCTTTTATAATTTTAAAATGTAATAATTAAGTCATTGAATTAATTTATAGGAAAACAACTCACATGAAATATGGACAACTAAATAGAGTCAAATTATTTATCTAGTCTTGATTACAATAAGATTTTTAATACTAGACGGGATCGTTACAACTTTCTAAAGTACGAGAACTTTTCGTAATATTATAGACCAAAAAGGTGTAAACTTTTTTTTTTTTTATAACAATTAAAGGCTAATTTGAATGATGATGTTGATCCACCAAAAAAGGGTACAATTTAGAGGTTTTTTCACGAAAACATTTTCAAGAGTATGTTGGACAATGTGAACCTTTTTTCTTCTTGCTTTTTGACTTTTCCTCTTTCATGTTCTAAGATCTTCATATCATCTAAAACATGTTCATTTCTTGTATACGATATCGAAACGTATTCAAAAATGAAAAATCAGAAATCAAAAGATTAAAATATACTT
>NW_019104579.1:102309-127867 GCF_001995035.1 Momordica charantia
ATCTTCCATTGGCCAAATTTGCCAAAATTGAATGTCATCAATCATAAAGCCAAGATGGATTATTTCATTCTCCTAAGAAGTGTCATTCCTTGATTAGTGAAATGTCACTTTCTTTATTTTTTTCCTGAAAATAATTGAGAATGAAGAGATTCAAATCACTCTTGATATTAATTAAATGTGCTAGTTGGTCTCCATGAGAATAAATATAATTTGTTTTTCTAGAGTATTATATTAATTATAAATAAATATATGAGATTCGACCGTACTTAGAGAGAGCTAGACACTAATGTCAGACTATTCAGTCGTACTCATGATATTAATTAGAGGTTTGTGTTCTCGTTACAATGAATGTCCTTTTAATTTATCTCAAAATGAGTCTCCCTTTCAACCATTTGGCAGAAAATAATAATATTTTCTATTGAAGATCTTTTAACATCATATAAAAATGAAAAATTTTCTAATAACACCCAATTAGCCTTCGAGATTTAGTTGAATTAATGTCGCATCGAACAAGTGATTGAACTAAGGATTATAGTTGTTAAAAAAAAAGGAAAAAACAAAACAAAGAAATTGTGAACAAACAAGCCCCTAAACTGGATAACACAAAACTAGAAAGAAGCTGCCCTCTAAAATTAATTAGCTTTCTAAAATTTCAAAAGTCCTTTTGAAAAGTGAAGAACGATACCGAGAAAAAATAGACACAAAAACAAACTCTCGTTATCAATCAAAGACTTAGCAACGCGTGTTACGAACCAAGCAATTTGAACACAATATAAGGACTAGTTGGCAAAATTTGAAAGGTTAAAAAACAGAGTAGTTGCAGCCAAATAGTAAAAGACAGCCATAAATACAACAAAATGGAAAACCAAAAAACTTGGAAAAATCTATAAAGGCAGTGTCTGTTGAGTGTTAGGCATTTGCTAAAAGCAAGAATTTCAATATTCTCTTCCACATCTCAAGGCTTTAACAGCTAAGTTTGTTTTCAAACTGCACATGCCTCTCCTTTTGGACTTTAGATCCAATAATTTTCTACTTTGAAATCATTGGGATATTTCAAATCTTTTTTCTATTAGTTAACAATTAACAATTAGTCTAGTATATCGACAAGTGTATTTGGGTTCGACATTGACATAAGGGATGAATCAACATTTTCATTGTGTCCCAAAAAAATTTGACAAAATATCACTAACGTGGACATAATATTAATATTAACCAATTTTAAGTTATTTAAAAAAGTGAAATGCTTATTTGTTATAATTTTTTTTTTCAAAAATGTCCAATGCATCAATAATTTTTTGGATATTTTCATAAATTTGAGATCTTGATATTTCTATCAACATCAAACGTTTGAAACTTTTAATTAATCTGAGAAGTTTTGAAATATTGAAGTTCTTGATTTTATACAATGTATTGTAGACCGTTATAGGTGCTTAATGTTTTGTTAAGAATATAATGAAAAGATTAAAGTTGTTTTCTTCGTATCATAATTTTTATAGTTATACAAATTTAGTTTCAAGAGATTCTCTATGAGTTAAAGTGATAGAACTAAGCTTTTAATTTAATAAATAATGTGAAATATATATTTTTAAATTTGAGTCGTCACTTTTGTAAATGCATTATTAGAATCACATGGAATTTGATTATGTGTTCATAGCAATCAGAAAAATGGTTGGTTTGTTTGATTATGACATGGGAACCCAAAAGAAATTATGAGACCAAGTGATTTTTTTTTCTTTTTCTTTTTTTTTTTTATAATTATAAATCTTGATGCTTGGTGGTCTTTTTCCTTTTCTTCTTCATTTTTATGAAGAAGGAGAAGTGTAAAACTACTCAACAAACAAAAAGGCAGATATTTTCTCTGTTAATTTATATATATATATAAGACCACTTTTTTTTGTTATTAGAGCTTTAGTTGGTTGAAAATTAGGACTTTGAAAATTGTGGTAGTAAGGTTTTACCAAAATAATCAATGGAAAATGAGAGTCAATGATACAGTATTCCTAATTTTTTTTGTTTTAGTTCTCAATTAGTTAAAAATAATAGGTTTAGATACTATTTTAGCTATTTGACTTTTGATTTTGGTTCATTTTGGTCTCTATAATTTTCAAAGTCTATATTGATTCGTATTTTCAACAAATTTTGTTCATTTTAATCCTTGTACTTTCAAAATGTCTGTTTTTTCGTCAAAAGTGACAAATTTAGTTCATATTTACAAAATTTTAACACAAATTTTATGCATAATAGAAACTCTAATATAGATTTAGAGCTATATTTAAAAAATTTAGTGAATAAAGTGTCATGATAAGTTGGATAAAAATTAAAAGCAAGGGAACAAAATTATCACTTTTTAAAAGCACAACGACCAAAATAGACATTTTGAAAATATAAGGACTAAATTGAAAAAAAAAATTAAAAATACAGGGACAAAATTAAACCAAAGCCAACGTGCTCCAAAATAGTATTCAAACCAAAATAATATTATTTGTAATTAACAAAAAATTGGTACAAAGAGTCTATCAACAGTTTGAATCTTACTATCTTCAGTTATCTACAACAATTATTATCTTTAAAAAAAAAAAGTTATCTACAATTATTACCCAATAAACTTTCAAGTTCACATCAAATGTTTCATATGATATATTTTGAGATATTTTAGATTCACTCATTAATAATCTTAATTGGAAATTGTTTCTTAATGGAAGTCATTTTAGTGAGAAAAGGTTGATCAAAGAGATTAAAAGAGTGGGTAGGAGTAATTTTACTAGTAGAGTTAAACATTTATAATTGGTTGTAATGAGAAGAAAACAAGAGATCTTTAAAAATTCTCTTATTGTTCTTATAAATTTAAGATGCTCACTTAGATTAATTTGGGGGGAAAATACCAATCATTCACAGATATATAATCAAGTTCATGAATGAATACATGATCCTAAGAAGCAAGAATAGAAGTCCAAGTAAACACTAACATAGCTCACAATTTGAGGAGTTACAAATCTGCCCCCAAAAAAGTAAAGAAATTATGTGGTCCTTTCACTATACAAACCACTTCAGACAAGGCACTAACTTTAAATTGTAGGCTGTTTCTGATTTAATTCTTCAATGACAGACATAAATTATGATTTGTAGAAAACCAAGTTTTAAGATAAGATAGAGAAGGCAGAAAAGTTAAAAATTCAACTAGCTTTCAACAAAATTAGGATATGTCAAATGGAAGGTACAATGAAAAGACACTCTAACAAGGAAGGACCTTATGCAAGCTAACAAATGGCTGTGAAACCCGACTCAGGCTGTATTTATAAAACCAAGAAAAATAAAGTAATTAAAAATGGGACTTTCTCCTCAATTCTAAACTACAAAATAAAGAACAATCAGCAAGAGTCTACTGTTATCCTTGAGCTATCGTTTGCTAACTCTTTCAATAGAGACGGGAGAGGGGGCGGGGGACACGATTTGAAAACCAGACAAGATCGTAGAGGAGAACATCGGGGCAAAATCCGGCAGCTGCAATCAAGGGACACCATTCTTGTGTTTGTGTGTATAAGGATTGGTGGCACAAGAAGGGTAGCTATAAGGTGGGAAAAGAATTTCCAAAAGAGAAAAAAAAACCAGAAATTACTAATTATCATGTGTCGCCCTAACTCAACCTCATATTCTGCCTTGTCTTGATCATTCGTTTCAGTGTAGCCAGCCAGAAGCTGCACTCATCCCACTCGCTTGTGGTAAGAAGCACCTATATAAAGGTATAAATAAGTGTATCTCATTCTGGATTTAAACAAAAAAATATTGTAAGAACTGCATAAAACAAATACCTGGATTTGTAGGGCACGACCATAGTCGCCACTATCCAGAGCCTGACAGAGCTGACCAAGCTTATCAGCAGCATTTTTAGATATGTCCCCGCTGTTCAGTTTGCTAAACAGTGCACCCATCTTCCTTGAGTTGTCTTCAATTTCCCGCTTTTTACCTGGATTTGCACGAGCACCTCCCAATGCTTCTGAGGTCTCGTTGAAAAGTCTAGACAACGTTGCTATGACAGGCTTTTGATGAGCTGCAGCACATTAACCGATTATTGTATCTAAACATAAATGTATGAGTAAAGTGCAAAACGGAACAAATAAATCCAGATTACATTATCATACACTAACATGGAATTGTAATGAGCATGAATTGCAGGAAAATGGATAACAGAATACAAGAATATTTTCTACCACCTTTCTTTAAAATATTTTTTCTCATCCTTTTTCTTTTCTTTTCTTTTTCATATGTGGACGGTACAAGCATTCACGATAGAGCTGAGGTAAAACTTCAACTACATGGTCCACTAAACTATAAAATGTCAGCAATGCTAGGTCCAGTAAATACCAAGCTGATACCTAATTAGCTTACAGTCCTTGTTCGGGCAATGTTGTAAAATATTAAAAACCAAACCAAAAGTGAATATGGGACCTTAGATGAGAGTTTTTATGTTTAAGAAATCAAAGTAAAACTAAAAATTACCAGGTACGTTTGAAGTATCTGCAGTCTGCACAGTTGGTGGTGGGGCTGGAGGCGCCACTGCTGGCTGTGGTGGAGCAGATTGTGTAGGACTGGGTGGCTGAACCGAACCCATTCCAGGAAGCTGAACAGCTCCTTGATTAGGAACTGGCATGAATCCCCTTGACGGAGGAGCAGGAGCGACAACCTGAGGCATTTTATGCCCAGGAACTGAGTCCATGTGCGATGGGGCAGGACCAACTGAAGTAGCTGATTGTATAGGTTGATAAGTAGGGTTTGCCATTCCCTGAAATATTTGAGAAACAATTATTATATTATCGTTAAAAAGATATCTTTCACACTAAAAATGATAAGATTTTATGTATGCTTCAATAAAGAAGGATTACGAACAGGGTACAACTGAGAACCCAAAGTGGGCGGCTGTTGATATTTTTCTACATTTCTCAAAGCAGGAGGTGTTGCAGGAACAAATGGCCTTGGAGCAGGCTGACCCGGGGGTGCAGTGAAATTTGTCTAAAACCAAAAACAAACCATTATTGTCAGACTACCCAGTTCCTAAAAGAAAGTCGAGCATCATCAAGAAGCAACATCTTAAATAGGAAAACATAGTTTTTCCCACAAAGATCTTCGAAGAAATGTCAGTCTAAATACTGGCATTAAAAAAAGAAAAAAAAAACAGAGAGACCCGAACTTTCATGGCATTCCTCCAAAGATGTGGCAGTTCAATACTAGATTAATGTGGGATAACAAAGTAGGCAAATGCAATGCTTTCATTGACTTTTTCCTTTTTAAAATAACTTCCCAGCTTTCATATTTTCAGTTCTGTTACATTTTTAAGATTGTTTTAGATTAATCAGAATCCTATTCATATATGAATTCCCTAGTATCATAAAACCCTAATTTGTTTATGTCCAGATTCTTTCGATTTTTAAGTTTTTGTTCAAGTCAAGTTTATTTTTCTCAAGATAAAGTTGCTAACTTTTTCCAAAATAGTGAAATGCAATTAAAATTATTTTCCAGCAGATTTTTTTTCTTTCTTTTTTTGTCATAGCTAATGGAGTCGAATATAAGATTAAAGAATCAACAAATAATACCTCTGGAGCCTGTGGTGCCTGCGAAGGAAGAAATAAATTAGGCTGTGGTGCAGGCTGATATGGTAAAGGAGCACCGTATCCTCTCGCCCCATATGAAGTCTGGGAATAATTATCATTGTATGTAGTGCTAGGCACATTCTGTTGGAATTGTGCTGAAGCAGACTCCTAAAATATCAACAAGAAAAGTTAAATGCAAAATTCCAAGAAGCAAGGCAATAGATAGCCAGGTTCAAAGCAGCCAAAACCAGAAAACATATGTCATGAAAGAAACAAAATAAGACACCTGATAATAATGTTTGGTGGCTTCAGCACCATACACGTTTCCACTTGGTTGCTGAGAGTAATCAAAAGTCGTTGCCTTATCATCTTTATCTGTGACAAGGAAGTAACGTTCTTGCTCAGAAAATAACATCCAACTCCAAGCCACCCACTCTCGTAATCTGTCTAACCCCACACAAACTCTTGTAGTGGGGGATCCTACCTCAGGAATACACATAAAAATAAAAGAAACATGTAGTTTGCATTTATAGCCTAAAATTTTGGTGCCAACCATTTGGTAACATTGGTAGCTCCAGTCCAAGTGATATAACAAGTTAAAGTTTAAAACAAAATAAGACATATAAGTTAAAGTCTGAAGCTTTTCAACTTTATTAGTATTGAACTTAAAGCAAAACTAATAACTTGACCAGACAGTCAACCTCAAAAATCCAAAAACTTGATCATCAAATGAGACCAAAGAAAATATTTGTGATTATAGTCTGAAGTATACTTATCTTTAGGCCTTGAGAACTATCAAAATGTTAATTACAAGATAATAGTTCAAACTTGTTAAATAAATGCATTAAGAAACAACAAGGTTAAATTTATTGTCCAAAAGGTCATTAATCACTCAAATCATACTTTTGAAAAGAGTTATGGTAAAAAAGATAACTACTTATGCCCTTGGGCTTACTGAAAAGTTTGAGCTTTCAGATTGAAATCTCATAACCATTGGTGAAACCAAGCCAATAAAGGTCCATGCCTAAAAAGAAAGTAGAGTCAAGAAATCAGGATATTGCATGATAAAATAACCAATTTTTTAATGACAGCACACACCAGATTCTGTAGAGAGGGAAATTCGATCTCTCAAGATCACGAGTTCAGGTGTCAATTCTTCAGATCCCAATAACTTAATGTACTCCAATGCCGTTGTTAACTGTCCTTGACTTGCCAATATTTCAGCATATTTCTCAACAAGCTTGCATAAAGTTACACTAAATCGCTTTTGTCCAGTGGCCAAAGCAAGCACAATAGTCTTTTCCATCAAGTCCTAACCAAAACAAAAGGTTTGTTCAATTCTATAGCCCAATGCATATGTTCAATATTGTCTCTTAAGGTACACTTACCTGAAGAAGATCAACATAAGATTTCCCTTCACGCTCAGTAGACAAGCTCCTCGACCAGATTTCAACAGTTTTATCAATATTTCCAGCACATATATAGCACAGAGTTGCTGGAAGTGTATAACCGGCAACCATAAGTTTTGAAGCAAGAGTATCACAAAGCATGGCCCATTCATCTTTTTGTGCAAACTGTTGATTAATACAACGACAACAACATTAATGTTGCAACATAGTTATAATATCCTTAAGACATTAATTTTTTTTAGAAAAATCAGATACCCTTGAAAATCAACATGAATACAGACATTAACTTCTAGAAGATTCAAATGATTGATAAGCAACATAATCTAGTGTGATCTGCTTCCAGAATCTTCTGGACAACACAGACCACAAACGAAAACTAGAGCTTTTTTAACATAATTACCAACATGAAAGTAAAACTATAAAGATTTCTATAGCACCTGCTAGTGTGCTGAGGGAATTTATTTCCTGGAAATAGCAAATAACCACTACTTAACATAAAAGGAGACAACATGTCTGCAAAGTTAAAGCAGACATCGAAGAAACTCGTAACAGGTGAGTACAAGTCCAACATAATTTTCTTTTCAGTGACCAACTTTCTCACTGTGTCTTATAAATATAATGGATCAAGATCCTTTGCACACAAATTCTAGCAAACAAATATTGACATCACCGTTTTTCTTATAGAGACAGTTTTTTTCCAAATTAAATATAAAAACTTACACTGCAGAGAAGGGCAAGTGTTTCTTTCCAGAATTTCAGGGGCCTTGTATTCACAAGACTCAAAAGATCATTGTTGACCATTGCAGAAACAATCTGATGGGAAAAAAAACATAAAAAAATTAGCTCGTGGATCCTCAACGTCAGGGACAGTCAAGCTTGTCTCCGACTTTCCTAAAGCTTCACAATCAGAATAGTAAAATAATAAAAAGTTAATATTTTCTACTTCATGAGAACGGGATAAAGTTTCAGCCACCTTCAAGTACGGTGAACGGGACATTTTTAGATATTGATCTCGTGTATTCTCCCACAAGGACCCACCACCAACATGAGCAATAACCAAGGCATCAGCCATTTTGTTTGCAGATACACACAACCCAACAGCCCCCTTATAGTCACCTACAACCAATGCCCGCTGCACACTATCAGCAAATGATGAATCTCCATTGTCATCCACTCCATCCTCAACTTGGGGTTCTTCAGCAGCAAGAACAGTATTCACAGCAGCATGGTTATCACCAGAGATCGATACAGGTGTATCAGCTTTTGGACTAGGGAGGTTGTTAAAGAAGTCCTCCCCATTGTCTGATGGAAATAATGGGGCTTCCCTACCACCCCCATATCCAGTATTATCTGCTGCTGTATCGTCCAGACGGAGAGCATCTACATCCTGGGAAATTTCTCCTTGAGAATCTTGTGATTCAGTTGATACACTAAAACCAAGATGGCTGAGCAGCTTTGTCCTTGCAGTACCATCATCTTCGAACATGACTTTCAGGAATCCCCATGTTTCCCGGTCATCCTCCAAACTGTTTAAGACATTAAACTGTTAATCGCCACTTCTTCTATTGAGAAAAACAGGAAGCCAAAAAGAATCAGAGATGGAAACAAATTTTAAGGTCAATGACATACTCGGATTCTTTAGACTTCTGTTCGCATAAAACCCTGAGAGAAGAGCGTTCACCATTTTGTATCGCAGCTTCAAACTCAGATGAACGACTAACCAAACCGTGCTCCATTACCAAGTCATGCACATAAACCTGGAAATAAATACAGGGGTGAAAAGGAATTATAGCCATCACGACATTGAAGTTGACCACTAAATAAAGAAATACCTCTGAAGTGCTAGCTGAAGCACCAGCAACAGGAGTCCTAGGTTGAAATGATACTATCTTTCCTCCAAATCCAAAAGAGGCCCCAACTGGACGTTTATACCACTTTGGTGCTCTCAAAGATACTGCATAGAATAAATAATCAATATAAGAAAATATTAGGAAACCAACAATCATGTAGGAAACTGAGGACAGGAAAGAAGAAAGAAAAGAAGAAAAAAAAAGCAAAACATAAAGGTTTTTTTCATGCATCCATTATATTTAGAGTAAATGATCGACCCCATATCTGCAAACCAAAAGTATTACAAAAAATATTAAAAGGGAGGGATGGACTAATAGAAAAGGTTTTTAAAATAGAAACATAAACTCCATTGAAGTAGGTTGTAGGAGACATGAGACCGGACCAGAGAATCTAAAGGAAAATTTGCAAAAGAACTACAATGTAACAGGATCAAATATACAGGTGGCTAAATGGTCCTTTATAACTTATGCCTAACAAGAAACTACAGAATAATCCTACTCCAAATGCTATCACAGTCCAGATCTTTATCACCATTAATCCTTCAATTTATTTCTAGCCATCACTTTCAAAAATGCCATAAGAGATCAAGACCTACAAGACTTTCCCTTTCCTTTTAGTCTGCAAGCTTAGCAAGATAATATAGTAAGAAAAAGTATTCACATATTAAAGCGCAACTCCAAAGATACCACAAGCTTTTACTGCTTGGTTCAATAATCTGACTTCATACTTGTCCGAAGGGGATTTCCCCAGCCCACACGGAGATGGTGGGACCTGAAGTGATTCTGCTAATGATGGCCCAGAAAGTGCAACTACAGTGGGTGAAGAGCCTGGGTGAATCTCTTCTGTAATCAAGGTGTTGAAGTTAAAGAACCTTCTGTCTCAGTACCTATTCTTGTCTCACATAGCAACCCTCTACCTATAAGATTTTTGATGATCCTACTTCCTCAAAACTAGGGGGAAAGACTAATTTAGATGACAACTTTACTACTTGGCTGAGGGCCAACAATTTTTGTATTTTTCCAATTCCAATTAGAAAGAAAAAGGCAAAGGGATCAGATAATCAAGTGAAAGAAGTTACTGAGCATGAATGGATTTCACTATGTTATAATGATAAATAATAAATTTCCAATTAAACTACAAGAGCCAGTGGGCCATGAATGCAAATGAAACAAGGGAGCCAGTGAAGAAAACAACAAAATCAAATGTACTAAGATTATTTCATAGTACAATTATGCGGGCATGCACTTTAAACGAATGAAAAATGAAGGCACACGTGCACTAAAAACTACCTTACCTGCACCAAACTCATTCTCTCCTACACCATAACGGCTGCAACTCTGCAAAAAAAGAAGAAGAAAAGTAAAATAAAACAATAAAACTAATGCCATAAAAAACTATGAAAATGAAAGAGGACTTGAAACATTCAGGCTAAATTTGTTCAGCAATGAAAAGAAGGCACACAAATATGAATAACGGTGGTTTCATTTTACACAGAAGAGCAGTTCTCTACATTAATAGCCTTTGTAGGTTCACTTCCATATATTGAATAACGATTTGAAGAACATATCTGACAATTGAATCACTCATGACTAAGTTAAGTTTTACATTTCTCTTATCAATAGCATGATGCCCCTCCATCCATATTTCTGGTTCTTAGGAATAGGACTTATTATATGTGGCGAATGGTGTAAGGACTGCATGTTTCATCCTTCCCTGTACAATTTCTTTCTAGTTGAAATTCTTCCATTCATAATTTTTCCTTTTTTTTATAACTTCAGTCAGAGCTTTGCTCTCCTATACTCAAAGGCACCCGTGTCTGCCCCAAAGCCTAGACCCGAGAGACATCAAGGATTTTTGGTATTAAGCTCATGAGACCTCTAAGCCAATATGACCAAGAGACGCCAAGCATTTGTCAACCTGGCTGCCCCTTGGGGCTTTCCATTCATAAATTCTCATTGCAAGCTCTCGTTCAATGACTATAAATCGAACTTTTCCTATCCACCAATCCCATTGCACATTTCTCAAAGGCATCAGCATTCCCGATAGTATCTCCTCCATCTCAACTACCGGTATAACAACACCAACCTTATTTTTCATATATTATTTAATATAAATCACTAATGTTCTTTTGCCACAGTATGCATGTTTGTATTCCCCCCAATAAAATTTAGAAAAATTGGGGTGGAGGGAAGATGATCATCAAACACTCTCAGAACTCATAATTTATACAATTAATTTTGAGGGGAATTTTAAGAAAACCTCGAAAAGTAAAACTTCATGGATACACAACAAGCTCTAAAGGGATGTACCTCAATATTATATATGCCAATTTTCCCATCAAATGAAGAGGCTGATATAACACCAGGAATTCTAGGATACCAATGTACATCAAAGTTCCAGTTGGTACTAGCAGGCAATTCACACACAATCTGCATTAGAAGGGAGTTAAATCAGAGTAGTTTCCTGATTGATGCGTATGTTCGAGCATCTAGTAATAAAGATGTTGAGTGTAGAAGAATGCAAAGCAGAAATCAAATTATCAAAAAAAATAATAATAAATAAATAAATAAATCAAAGAACTACGACTGAGCTTACATCTCCAGAAACAGTGTCCCAGCAGATAGTTCGGTTGTCCTTGGCACATGTTAGCAAGTATGAGCTATCAGTGGGACACCATGACATTGCAATTACACCTGGTTTACGAGCAAAGTATTTTAGGAGGTCATTTTAGCAAGAAAGAAATAAGTAAACTTCATGGAAACAAGAAGATAATCAATTCATCAATGGTAGATGAAGCAACAGGTAGGAATTACGAGTCAGATTTATCGCATTCAAAGGGAACTTAATCTACCTGTTGCAAAGCTTGCAACTACTTCATGAATCTATCTGATATTGTTATATATACAGCAATTTTTGGAAACCTCGGTTACTTGAAAGGAGAAAAAATAAATTAATGATTCACCTACTACTATCCAAAGCGTGATGGGAATAATTTCATTGACATTCTGTAAGATGAGATGAAGAGAACAAATAAGTTGAGTTTTACCATTTGCAAATGTGAAAGCATCTAATCTTCACTTTCAACCTGTCTCAGGTTATTGTTTATTGTTCAATTTATCGATGACAAAAAAATTTCCAATGTTTTTAACAGACACGGACAAGCAATGCGCTCATCCTCAACTCCATTTAACATGAACAATGTATTGAAAAGTCAAAATAACCACCTTTATTTTTAGGCAGTAAATATCAATGATAATAGGAGCTCAGAGCGCAAATAGTAAGCAATTCTCAATCTTTTAGTCACACAACAGGAGTTAAAAAAAATAGAAAATGTGAACATGAGACAACAAGCAGAGATCTAACGGGAACAGATGGCACCCTACAAACTATAACTCACTAGAATAAGATTCCAGATATTTTTCTAGGACAACAGTTTTTTGCAACAGCCAACAGCAAAGTTTCTATAGCCACAGCAAAATGATTCATTAATATGCTAGCCTGGCACTAGAAAGAATCTGCTGCTTTTCTTGTAGCATAATCATGTTCTCCGTAATAATGTTAAGAAATTTTATTGTTGATTCTTTTGAATCGCATCTCTATTGCTTTATTGTGTAACAATGCAACTGTAAGGCACAGTATTGACATACCCAATACGAAACAAGATTATGGAAAAGAGAATATCATGTGAGATGCCCTATGAGTTGGAAATGGCAGATTTTAGTTAATACTATAACATGACATAAACTTTTGTAAAATAAAATCAATAATACCAGCTATTTACTTCCAATTTAAGACAACACTACCAGTTATAAACGCATGAAAAAGCAAGAAATCAGTTAGCAGATTATCGGGTCACATCTGACTAAATAATAGTCGTTTACCATTTTGACATGTTATTCTGTAAATGTGAGAACAGATAGAGCTCAAGGGCAGAAACTACAGATATAACATAAAATTTAACTTTATTATCATACCTCTAGTGTGGCCAACAAACTCTTTAACTGGCGTCATTATATTTCGCATATCCCAAAGCTGAAAGCAAAATAATATGTTAACTTGAAAAGAGTATCAAATCTTATACAATATTTAAGAGTATAATGCCCATGGGAATCATCACCCTGAGAGAAGGAGAATTATCATCATCTGATGCAACAACAAGTTGGGTCGCAAGATCAGGATTCCACTGCAGCACCGAGCAGCGCCTTCTAGTGGAATCTGAAAAACTGAGTTGACAGGGACAATAAAAAATTTATCAAATGCAACCCAAAAGGTTTGAACTCCATCTCATTGCATAATTTAAGACTCTGAATTAACAATTCACTTAGAACTTACCTTATAACTGGTTTCTGCTTCTTCAGGTCCCAAACAACTGAATCAAGAAGAGTTACAAACAAAATGTTAAGTGAAAAGCAATATATTTATTCTTTCATTGAGAATACGATATTTGCTAGTTTTTTTGGTGTAAACCTCTTCCCTCCCCTGCCCCTTGTAATTATACTCTATTTAATATGTGTCAATCTGAAGAGCTTATTTTTGTAGCTTACTTTAGTCTGAAGGTTGAGGCTTTCCTTCCCCCTCTTTTTGTAATTTCATTCCCCATTAAATCAGTTTTTAAGAGAGAAAAAAAATCAAATCCAAAATAATAATAGTAACAGGTTTTCTTTGAACAAGAAACCAAGTGAAAAAAATACAAAGGACCTACAGAAACAACAGCCAAAAGAAAATGAAAGAAACATGTTTCCTTTCCTCACCTGTTGTTCCATTATATGAAGTGGAGGCTAATATATGTTGAACCTTGCTATTCCAAGATAAGAATGAAATTTCACCTTGAGCTGCAGAGCCACTACCCTGCATAAAGATCGAATGAACAATTTAATATTCATTTGTTTTGATGGTTATAATAACTTGACAAAAAGAAAGGTAGAGGGGGGATGGTAGCCAATAGATGACTAATAGCATTGTGAAGTTGACCTTTTCCTGACATGTCAAAATACAAAGACTAGAGATCTGATGTAGCAGTTAATATCTAACTCAGCTAACAAATAGTTAGTTAGATCTGTTAGTATAGTCCTACCTGGCTACCCCGAGGCAATTATTTTTTTCAAAGGGGAATAATTCCTTCAAATTTTACCTTTTATATAAAGGATTTCATTTTGAAAATATGAGAATAAAACAGATCTGGAATTATTTGTAAGAGTGTAAGTACAAAAGTCTACTTTTTATGAGTTACATATCTTTTTAAAAAGAAAAAATTACAAACCCCACTAAAAGAAGAAATCCATCTCCCCCATTGCAAAGATTCTCATTTTTCTCTCCAGCAAAATAATCAAAAGAGAAAAAAATAATAATAATAATATATATATAAAAAGTAAAAGGCATGGGAGGTCATGTAGAGGCACTCCAAAATGAGGTCTTAGATAGGCCTCATGTAGTCCTAAGGAAGAATTGCTGATTGCCCTGATTCAAAAATCCTCAAGAGTGACAAGGAAAGGCAAACTCTTGGTCTGTAACAACTCTACAATTCTTGTCGAGGCCAATATGTCCACAACTTCCAACTTCAAAATAAAAGTAGAATGAATTGCTGTCAATTGCTGCCTTCTTTAGGAGTTGTTCTCAAGAGTCTAAACAGTAGATATCTTCTTTGACTAAATACATGGACATTTTGGAAAGAAATGAGTTTAAGTTGGAGGCTCATAAACAAAAATACAGAACTTAGCTCAGCTTTGAGGAACCAACTAAAGTCATGTAGGAAAATGACCAATTCGCATCAATTGCTTCGTGAAAGATAGTAATCGATTAAGACTAGCTGCCGTAAAAAGCTCAAGAGACTCAGATTAGTTCAAATGCTCGGGACCTAGGGGCGTAGTTGCTATTTCACCAGGAGTGAATCATGCTAGGGCTATTTTCCACTATTAAGACTCCTAACCCTTATCTAGTCTTCTTGCAATAAACTACAATTAGATCTTATATGATGACATGGTCCCCATATTGTACAAATACTCAATGGAGGGGAAAAGGGGAGCACCACCAGAGAACCAGTAGAGTAAGTTAACCAACATAGCAGAAAAAGAATCTGCTAGGGAAGGGATTATTGGCAATTAGTTGTTAGTGAGAGAGAGAGAGAGAGAGAGAGAGAGATTTGTGCTGGAAGGTAGTTGATGGAACAGGTCTAGATTAGAAAGAGATTTTCCAATCGGACAAGTATCAACCTGTACTTGAAAGATTCCCATTTTCTGGTTAGTGTACATTGCTTTGTAACTTAGAAGTTTCTTCAGAAGTCTATCAAATCCACAATAAAAATCAGTGTCACTAACCACCTCAAAACTGATAGACAAACCAGGGTAACCAAATAGGAGCTTGGATAATTCACTTCACTGCCTGAATGTGCATATACTGAAACAGGACCTATACCTTCTTTCTAAAGGAAGAATTTGCCTTCAATCACACAAAGAACAAATATACAAACAAACCAAGCTCGCTTGGTAAACAGTTTGCCCACATCTTCTCCATCTAACTTTGCAGGTGAAAACTCTGATTAATTCTTTTTTGGAAAACGGTGGTTGGTAGGGTTCTAACTAAATTGATCAAATGAAAGAAATCTACTATTTCCAAAGGAGGTAGGTTGATCCTAGCTCAATCGGTCCTCTCAAATGCTCCCACTTATCTTCTTTGGTTTTTTAAGCTTTCTTGCTCTCCTTGCAAAAATATCAAGGAGCTCGTTAGGAATTTTATTAGGTAGGGGCCAAAGTGTGGGTGGGCTATTTAACCCTACCACATTCGTCAAGAAACTTCTAGGATATTTACTAATATAGGTAAGTGGTTCCTGTGGCTTTAAAAGAATCATGACTTCCCATGCTTGATGGGTAGAAAGGAGATGTCTTACCTCCTTGCATTTGTTTGTATCTCTCTTGTTATTTTGGAATGAAACTCTCGTCTCTTATACAAAAAATAAAAAGGAAAAGAACGATGATTTCCATATAAAACTTGAGAGACATATAATAACTGAACTAATGGTGGGTAAATACATTTTATTTGTAATATCTCTCAAAAAGTTGATATCGACAACAAATTGTGAACCGAAGTTTTGCAATTTTCATATAGGCTATTATAAAAGGGAAAATGTGATTTCCACAGCATAAGATTACATCCAAAAATGGGACAAGACGTCATCCCCAAAATAGCCAAGACTATCCGTAATGATAACCCTCAAATTTGTGTTAACAAGAAAACTGGATACTTGCTTGTATGATCTAATAAAAATCCAACAATGCAACACAGTCAAACCTTCAGAGGTGGAAAATGAATAGGTTGTGCGGGGTTGGCTAAATCCCATATGCATATTTCACCATCATCAGCTCCAGATGCCAGCAAGTTTGGCGTAATTGTATTGAATTCTAAACCACGCACCTGCAAGAGAAAAACATTAGAGTCGTCAGTTGGAGAAACTGTATGGTACTATAGCAATGAGAGAGTAACCATAAACTCATGTGAGCATTTCAAATTTTGCAACTACTTACAGGCCCTTTATGCCTTGATAGATGTCCAACTAGAGGAGTTTCGCCTGCCTCAGGACTGAAAAATTCAGGCAAGAAAGTGTCAAGATTATTGTGCAGTAAAGAATGCTAAACCTTACACCCTGACAACTATAGTAAGGTATCCATAAAATTTAGCTAATAAAAATATATCTTAGTACAAATATATTCATTTCAAATGGTGCGGAAACGACACTATTGTTCATTATTAAATGTGAACTAAAATTTTACCTCTTAGAAATGGATCTCGTAAGGAGATTCTGGGATTCACATGGATAATCAATCATAGGAAATATTAATAACGCATTTATTAGCATGTTTCTTGACCTATCAAAGAACTCTAAATTGGGATAGAAGAAAAGGAAACTTAATTATTTACTGTGACCACTTTCAGATTTATTTGAACCAATGTTTTGATTGATGAACATTACGGAAACCTTCCGATCCATCAACCTTCTCAGGATGCATAGGCAATCCAACCAACTCATAAACTTAAACCAATACAGGCTAAACCATTACTCATTCCAATCCTTTGTAGTCAATCAATTCTCATGCTACACACTTGTGCTAAAATTTCTTCGACTAACTCTCCCATAGAAAACTCAGAAGGGGAAAGAAAACTCGAAAATCCAACTGCAATTAAATTAGTACATTTCGTTGAAGCCAACTCGCCGAATAAGCACCCGTTACCTATGAACTTCTAAACTCTACTTTCCCCATTTACCAGCAACCGGAAGGAGAAGGATACATTAATCCCACTGCGGCACAGATGCAATCCATATTCTTACAAACATATTGATCCAAGAGAAATGCAAAACTAAGTCCAATTACCGGATCAGCGCAAGAGGGTTCCAAATATCAATGTTCCCGTCGACGAGTCCGCCGGCAATGAGCCCGAGAGAAAATTGTTCAGAGCCCGATCCATTCTTCCCCCACGAGAGGCGATTGAAGCGTTCAGAGGTTGGTGAATCCCCAATTACCTGGAGGTCCTTATCATCAGACTGAAAATCGAGCTTGAAGATCTCGAGGTTGGCGGATGAGCTGAATGACAGATCCACTGCACCAGCCATCGTCCCAGCAGCCATGTACGGCGCGTCCGGTGCTATGGCAACGGACGCCGACCGATTCACTCCCTTTACACACGCCATTGAAAACCCAAACAATTACAAACAAACAAACTACACCCAACCCAATTGAATTGCTATCACCAATCTACGTATGCAGTTAACACCATACGAAAATGGAACAGAATTGATCGACGGATCTGGGGAAATTTCTGAAATTTCGAAGAGTGTGTGGGAATTGAGGGTTGTGATGGGGTGTAGTTTCGATCTGATCTGTGAAATGCGAGTGAAAGTGAGAGACTCGCTATTCTCTCTCCTCTTTCTCTCTCTGTATTTCGCTTCCTCTGTGAAATTTTCACACAATATGATGAAAATTTTGGGATTTTTGAAGCTTTTATTTTTGACGTTTTCGGGAGTTCAATTAGCGGGTTTGAGGAGCTATGATCCTCTGCGGAATGGAACACCTAGGGTTTATTTTAGTCAACGTTTTGGAAGGACGACTGCTTCGTCAGCCATCCAGTCTGCAAGTGACATCTGTACGGTGAAGCCATGGGCTTTTCTTGGAGCCCAATAAGATCCATTGCTTATAAAGAATTATGGGCTTTTTCTTGAGTTGGGTTACTGAGTGGGCCTGTTATGAAAGTAAGACGCGATTGAAAGCCGGATTACGGGCCAAACCTTGGCCCATAAATTATGTAGAACCTTATTTGTTAATTTTAACCCTATGCTTTCTACTAGTTTTTACACTGAATAGCACTTTTGAAGGTTTCAATTTTTCATTTTTTAAGAAATGATTTTAAAGGTTTCGATTTTGTTTTTATAGTTTATTCAAACTTTATAAATTATTTGTGGTGTTATAAATTTGTTTTGTACAAAGAAATAAGACAAAATAAAACAATATGCGAAAAAATAACATATAGACATACTAAAATGAATGTTTTGAAAGTGCAAGGACAAAAATGAACTAAAACAAAAAGTATCGAGATCAGAATAGTATTTAAAAATAATAATAAAAAGATTTGGGGAGGGAAAAAAATCCAATGGAACTCTCTAAATACACAAGACAGAGAGTACTCTATTCTAAAACACAGAGAAACAGTAATATACTGAATCCCAAATAGTCACTTGTCTTTAAATAGATGGGCAGTGACTTTACCATTTGTTGCAAGAGGTTTAAAAGGGTAAAAACAGAGAGAGATAAGTCTATTATCTTTACCATTTTTCCAATATATCCTTGAGGGGGAGAACCACAAATGAATTATACTTATAGACTCATCTGTTATTAATGAGGAACAAAAATAGTTACTAAATGCAGTTATGTTTTAAAAAAAGATAAAACAATAAATAATAATCGAAAACGTTACTAAATAAGCACCTAGTAATTACCACGTGTTTTTTTTACCAGTAAAAGAGATGCATAAATGTAGAAAGAAGATAAATTTTACATTTTTCAAAAAAATAAATAAGTGTCAAACTTTTATCAGTGAAATAATTATGTTAGTCAACATTTTAATGACTACCACTGCCATTATATTTTTTACAATTATGAGAGAGGAATGCATGAATGAAGAGAAAATATAGGTTTTTTTTAAGAAATAAATATTTGACAAATATTTAAATGGTAGTTAGTAGATAAATACATACTGACCATGTAAGCCATGAATTTATACACGAAGGAGTAAAATTTTACCTTCTAACTTTTTTTTTAATATAATCCGTCCAGTCTAAAAAATCGAGGGGAAAAAACATTGAAATCTCTGTTTTTTATATAAAATTGTTTTGAATATAAGATAATTAAGAGGGGAATAAGGTCTTTAGATTTTCTTTTTCTTTTTTTTTATAATTTGTTTTTTTTAAATGGGGGAATAAAGTCTTTAGATTTTTTACTATATGTAAAAATGTATTTATTTAACTTCTAGATTTTTCAAAATATTCTATTTTAGTCATTGGCATTTATAATAAGGAAAATTATCTATATGAGACAAAGAGAGAGATTATTAAGTATCTTAATTTGTGTCAGCCTATTTTTTATTTTTATTTTTTTTTTCAATTGACTCCCACTGCATCCATGTAAAACTATAAATACATAATATAATTATTAAAATAACATTTTTTAGTACGCTAAAAAATCATTTAAAATAATTATATTAAAACAACATTTAAAAAAATTGTTTTTTTAGTACATTAAAATAACATTTTAAAAAATTATTTAAAGTAAAATATTAAAATCATCCATTTTGATCATATAGATGCATAATATAATTATTAAAATAACAATTAAAAAAACTATTTAAAGTAAAATATTAAAATATTTCCCAACTAATCTACATTTTTTAAAAGTCTTATTTTGGTTCATATGCTTTCGTTTTTTTGTCCTCTCAAAACATCATTTTTAGTCCATGATCATACTACTTTTAAACAAGACTAATTTTTGGTCTATATTTGTCAAAGTTTAATACAAATTCTATACACAATGAATAGAAGATACAACAATATTTCAAGAAATTTGTTGAGAATAATGTTATATTTAAATTGCAGTCAAATGAGATAACATATAAATAAATACATAGAAAAACATGTATTTTCTAATAGTACATTATCAAAACAACGTTTTAAGAATCTTCAGGCTAAATTGGATAAAAGCCAAAAAAACAAAAAAAAAAACTAAAAATTGGTTTATTTTTTTACTACATTATAAATAAGGAAGAGAATAATCTGCAACTGCAACTCACAAGGGCACTAATATTAAGCAGCATTTATATTTATGGTTAAAAACCAAAGTCAAGAGAGACCTTAAAAAAGAAAAAGAGTTTCTTTTTAAGTAATCAATATTCCACATTCCCAACAATGAAAGGTGAAAAAGAGAAAAAAATAAAAAGGTAAAACTTTAAGGTATAATTTGGATATTCGCATGACTACTACCACATATGGATTGTCCAAGTGGCAGAATCTAATTGGTATAAAAGAAATATATATATATATATAATATTCAATCTACACCTTAAAATTATTTTTTTAAGAGTACAAATTAATTTATACAATAAAAAAAGTCTTAATATAAAATGAATGAGAAATAATTTTTCAATTACAATAGAATGCCAAATAAAAATAATTATAAGAAAGAAAAAATTATAGGAAAATACTTGGCTTTCTCAGGAATTTTGTCCTTACCACCGTTAAATATCAACTAAGAGAGAAATATAAAAACAAAAAATGTTTTAAAAAAATAATGAGTTGTCAAATATTTAATGGGAGTAAGGATAGGTTCCTCCTTATATTTTCCAAAATTATATTGTTACATGTTTAAGAAGTGAAAAGAAAATCATCACAAAAATAAATTTAAAAATAGATTTAAGATAACTAAAGTGACAATTTACTATATATAGGTGGAAAACAAAAAACTAACCAATCAAACATAACTCAATAATTAAGACATGATCAATTTTTTATATTTTGGTTGAAAGTTCGAAATTTTCTTCCTTAATGTAACGTGATATATTAAAATAATCACAATTCTTAAAAAGGATAAAAAATTGACTCATGTTGAAAGAAACCAACTTCTGTTTTGTTTCAAGGATGATGACATTATTCACCTTTTCCTTTTTTATCAATTGATTAAGATATATCTCATCCGTCAAAATTCAAATTCTTTTCTCTATATATTATTAACTAGAAATACTTATTTTTAATAAAAACAATCTCAACCATCATCCATCAAAAATTTAAAAAATACATATCAAATTCACACCGAGTAATCAAACCTGTCCAAAGAAAAAAAAAACTAAAATTCATTATCGAAGTTCTAAGAAAGGAGAGAAAGTTGGATGCTTATTTGTTCGAATCTTCGTCCTCATATTTGCAAGGAAACTTCAAAAAAAAAAAAAAATCCAAAACCCAAATGGGAGGGAAAATCCAAAACCAGAAACCAGGAAAGAAAAGAAGTGGAAATAGGCACCAGCGAGCCACGCCTATATTTGGCAACATATATACTAAAAGCAGCAACCATTAAATTGCCATATACAGCATTCAAGTAATCAGTGGAGAGAGAGAGAGAGATGGAGGAGACGACCTGTCAAAGGACTGAGCCAGAGCCAGTGAGGGGGGAGGAAGAAGAAGAAACAGAGGAAGAGGAATTTGAACAAGAAAGAAAAAATGGGGGAAGAGAGAGAGAGAGAGAGAGAGAGAAGGAAGTGGGACCCTCCCAAAAGAGACCTATAAACACCGAAAACACTCTAAATGTGGCAAAAGGAGTCATGCATAACTCTATATAGTATACAGAGCCATGCAAGGTTGCCGTTTCCAGCCCCTTCTGCCATTTGGGGTAAAACGCTCTCTCACCCTCCTTTATCTTCTCCTCTCTAAATTTGGTAATCTCTTACCCTCTTTCCCAAGTTTATCACACCCCCCAAAATGGCTAAATATTGAACCCGCAAAGGGGAAAAGGGAAATTCCCCCAAAAACCACAAAACAGAGGCCATTTCACAACAAGGGTTTTCTTCTTCTTCTTCTTCTTCTTCTTTGGGGGTTTCGATTCCGATTCCGATTCAAACCTGGAAATTTGGGGATTTCGATCATCTGGGTGTTGGGGATTTAGGGCATTTCGAAATGGGTCGGGGGAAGATTGAAATCAAGCGGATTGAGAATGCCAATAGCAGGCAAGTCACGTTCTCCAAGAGGCGAGCTGGGCTTCTCAAGAAGGCTCAGGAACTTGCCATTCTCTGCGATGCTGAAGTTGCTGTTATCATTTTCTCCAATACTGGCAAGCTTTTCGAGTTTTCCAGTTCTGGGTTTGTGTTCTTTCTTGCTTGTTCTGACTTCTGTTGGTTCTTGGGCGTTCCCTTTTGGTTTGGTTTGGTTTGCATGTTGGAATTTGAGCTCAATCTTGTGGGATATTGACATCTTTTCGTTTGCAAATTTGCATGTTCGTTTTTCCTGTTCATTGTGTTGCTGAATACACTGCTGCATTTTAGAGAGCCTTTGGTTTTGAAGAGGAGGCTCTTGGGTGGTTTTACTTTACTCTTTTTACATTCTTCATTTCACTTTCTTTCTTGTCAATACTGTTGTGAATCATAATTCCAAGTTTCATGTAGTAAGTTTAAGTTGGGTGCTGCTGAAACCTTTTACAGTATAGTATGAGGATTTTCTAATTCTTGAACATGCTATAGGCCCCTTTCTTAAAATATTTTGTGATGTATGTGAACTTGGAAGGCTTATTTTGAAAGATATTTTGAGTGTTTGACAATGTCTTTCGAGGCAAGAAAAAGATGTGGCTTTCCCAGGTCTACTCTGACTGGACTTAGACTGAATCTCATGACTTAGTGTAAATTCTTCTGAATCGACTGGACTTCTCAATCCTTGTTCCTTGCTCTTGGCCGAAAATTTCTCCTGGATTCTTTCATGCTTTTCCTGGGTGCTCAACTCTGTTTCGTGCGTTCTTCCATCGCTGTCATTACTCGTAGCAATGTCGAGGTTTGGCCATAGAAGAACAGTGGAAGAGAAAACTTATAAAAGGAATCTACTTCTTCATTCATTGTTCACTTTTATGCTCATTTATGACTCAACAGACAATATTACACGATACATTTATCAGCAGGAGAGGAAGTAAATCTCGTTGAAGTCAAAAATCCATGTGTCGTCTAGTTTGCTATTTATCAATCATCATAATCAAGAGCTAGAATGTTTTCATTTAGCAGTAGCTAAACTTAATTGATATGTTTATTGAAGTTAAACTGAAACTTGAAATGACAAGAGCTGGCTGTATTATAAGTTTGAACAGGGAGGAGTAAGGTGAAGCCTAATCCAGTCTATTTTATCCTTATTTGGGCAGCATGAAGCATACTCTTTCAAGATACAACCGATGTGTAGATTCTTCAGAGGCTGCGGTAGACGGGCGCAAGGTTGAGGTACTGAGTGATTTATATCTATTTAGATTAAGGAGATGCCTAGAGAATATGATAATTTTCCATCACATTCTAGGAGACAAGGTTGATAAATAATGCATGCATAGCCTTTT
The DNA here is from genome assembly GCF_001995035.1 of Momordica charantia. The sequence continues at coordinate 125,764 of NW_019104579.1, forward strand.
TTTTCCCTATATTTTCGATGTTTGATTGTTACCGTTATGGATTATGTCTGGTTGGCTGTTTATTTTATTTGGACATTCTCGAAAATTAGTGCTTGACAGTATATTCAATATTGCATGCTTATTCTAACGGTATCTTCATCTCCAGAAGCAAGAGCACGAGGAGGTAGACATTCTAAGAGACGAAATAACAACTCTACAAATGAAACAATTGTACGTACGCCATCTATCTTCTCTTGACATGTTATTTTTAGAACGAAGATGCCTCTTTTTATACGTATTTCATCATGTGGGCTCTGCAGACAGCTATTGGGAAAGGATCTGACTGGCTTAGGCTTCAAAGAATTGCAGAACTTGGAGCAACAACTAAATGAAGGGCTATTAATGGTGAAGGAGAAGAAGGTTTGGGTTTGATTTTGACTTCCCTTTTCCTTCTGTAACATGAAATTTCAAAAAATAATTGAAGTTTCAAGCCTTGATGAACCTTCTATTTTTTTAGGAACAGTTACTGATGGAACAACTAGAGCAATCAAGGGTACAGGTGACTTAATGTATTTTGTGCTTTTATTATACACGCAAGTTAGGATTAGGCTAATCCTTGAAGAGTGGAAGCACAGAGAGAGAACTTAGATCAATAACATACTAAAATCATAGAAGGAACTAACATGTCCGTATTTACGATTCGAGGTAATAGCTTAGAACACGATAGTTCACATTTTGATGGTCAAATAGCTCATGTAGTTATCAGTTTAGCTTTCGATGACAATAATGTGTAATCGAGTTTAAATCCCATTTCGGTCTCTAAATGTTTATATTTATTTTGTTAAGTTTTGCTACGTTCCTGTCAAATTTAGAAAATACTTGCTTTGGTCCGGGTTGGCCCTCTGTTTTCAAATTTGGTACTAGACTCAATATACTTGACTTATAACACAAGTTTGTATGATGCTCACAAAATTTTGGTTAAATGCAAAACAATAATTTAACAGTAAGAACCAAAATGGATTTTAATGTAAACTAAAACAGAACATTTAGGGACTAAAATGAAGTATACACAGCGAGAACTGCACTTGGAGCGATAGTTATGACAAAGGAAATTGTCAACCTCATTTTCATCCCAATCCATGTCTGATTACTTAAAATCTCATGGGTTGTTCATATTTTCATTTCAGGAACAGCGAGCGATGCTGGAGAATGAAACTTTGCGGAGACAGGCAAGCAGTCATTGTTAATACTAACTAGTAACTTGAATATCAATTATCATCATAAATTTACTAAGGCATGAGTTTTGATGATTTTACCTTACTGTAGGTCAACGAGCTTCGATGTCTGTTTCCGCCAGTTGACTGTCCGCTACCTGCTTATCTTGAATACTGCTCCCTAGAACAGAAGAACATTGGCCTTAGAAGCCCTGATGCGGCCTGCAACTCAGAAATAGAAAGAGGAGATTCAGACACCACCTTGCACTTGGGGTAATGTCTTAAGTTATGAACTTGTTCAGTCGGCATCTTAAGAATACGATATTACAGATAACAGGAAAATGGCCCGTACTCCCCGTGTTCGATCTTGCATGATTCTCTACTACTGCTTGAGTTCTTAAATTTACCCTTCCTGTTGCCCAGGCTGCCATCCCATGTGTATTGCAAGAGAAAGGAGGCTGAGAGAGATACTCATTCCAATAATTCAGGGAGCCAAATGGGTCTACTCTGACCGGATTGCTCTTATTCATTCTGATTGATTAGATGGCTGCACAGACGCTGACGAAACGAACCCGGTTTATCAGTTTCATCTCCACCTTTAGAAAACTGCAAATATTTCTTTTGTGACTCTGAAACCATTGAAACAGAGAGAGTTAGAGATCCCAAAATTAGGAGATTATTAGAAAATGGAAATGACATTGTTGTAGTTAGTTTTATTAGATCTGGGAGGAGTACATTTTTTTAGAACTTTGTAAACTCTAGTCCTCATGTAGCTGCCTATAGAAGGAATATTTAGCTATTCTTTCTGGGTTATTTGTTAGCTGCTCTGTAATTTTTTCTGCTTCACTTCTTCAGTGGCTGAATCAAATTTGGAATGTCAATCTAAAGTTTCAAATGTGTAATGAATGAAT
>NW_019104579.1:140797-152254 GCF_001995035.1 Momordica charantia
TTTTTAAATATTTTGGTGTGAGAGTTTATTAATTGGAAAAATTTTTGAACTTTGTTGTGTTTTAATTTAATACTATTAACTAAAGTCTCGCATGTGATTTGTTTTGCTTCCTTATTTGAACTTTATAACGGTATTGGATCTTGTTTGTCACTATTGAACTTGCAATTTGTTGTTTTTTTTAATTGAGATTAATTGATTGAGTTAAAGGTTTGATTTATGATTAATTTTAGATTTGAAATACGTTTTGAGTCATATTTTTTATATAAATAATAATAATTTATGTGGATAGTCATCTAATTGCCATGTGGCGGATACAGGGTGGGCAGAGCAGCAAGTTTGTCTTGGATGCCCGTTCCCCCATAGAAATGACCTGCAACACTTAGCCAAATTCTGGACAGAAAGATGAAGACGTTAAAGCAAAATGAAAGTCTACCACCTAGATCGTGCACGCCTGATAGACCGACCTTCGGCCCAACACACCCAACTATCGATTGGATTCCTTGTCGTATATCCAAATTTATGAATAGGGCACTTCACTCTTCAATCAAGTATCACATTTTAGCTCGGTATCCATACATACTAAGGTTGAACTAAATTGACTTCAACATCAGAGTACTTGTTCCATGTGTAACTTCTTCCTTACCAAGTGGCTTTCTAGCTCTTTCATGATATCCAAGCTCTTTTCCTGATATCCAAGCTCTCCCAATCAGCATACTTTGACCAACTCAACCTTGATTGACATTTGTTGCACAAACATTGTCTAAGTAGCAAGAGCTTACTACGCAAGCATTACTAGCAAAGTGAAAAAGGTTAGCATCGAGATTCAATTAGTCCAACTACTAGGTAAAATACAAGTTAGTTAAGAAGTTACTTGATAGCTCGACACAAGTGAATTGAAAAATCATTTAACTTAGGTGAGTCACACCTAATCCAAATGAGATGATAAAAAAGATACATATAGCTTAAGTGGGTTTCAAACATACTAAAGAGAAACTGGGTATAACTCGACCTTGGAGTTTGGTTTCAACGAGATTAAATTATGTATTGACTAAAGTTGTCTAGCGAATATAAAGTTATAAATAAAATCAAGAAGCTAAAAAAGTCATGAGTCATGAAGAGATCACATTAGATATCATTTAACCATCTTGTTGTGTTAAACTAAACAAAATATCGAAGAAGGCAAGAAAATTCACCTAGCAGTATGTCATCATGCTCTACACCAACTTAATGCATTATATCGACAATCTTATTACCTGACATGTCCCATCAAGTTACAAATTGTAGAACATCATTTTAATAAGTCACGCCAATATAAGATAACTATTGTCTTATCCCGAATACTTAGGTTAAAAAAGATAAAATTAATATTCAAACTGAAGCAAAAAGTTGAAACACTTAACAAATGAACAAGTTACATAGTGAAAATTGAAAATTGAAAATTTTACCAAATCATTTTCACTAATTGGAAGGGATTTTGACTGGGGTGACGGTAATTTTCCTGAGAGAGAGAAGATAAAGTCACAGGGTGTGTTGGTGATCGTTCAATGGGAGGGCTCCACATGTACGTAGCAGAACGTGGACAACACAACAGAGGGTGATGTTTTTTTCTGCGACATTTAATTAAAAAACTTTCCAGACTGTCCCCACCACGTGGACCCCATGAAACGGTCAAAATCTTACCACTTGGATCCACCTCATCTTGTCTCGTTGATTGACGTCATCATCTAAAGTTTCCGAAGGAGCGATGTTAGGGTGCAGGCACCAACACAGTAATCCTCCTGCTCCCTTCTCATGATTTGTCCATCGTCATGAAGATTGATGTGTTCTTATTACAAGATTTAAATACTATTTGAGTACTACTTTCGACTTTTTCTAATTTTATTATTTTTACTTTCAAAATATCTATTTTCAAACTTTAACCCATGGATTTAACGTTGTCCAACCCATTTTTTTTCAATTTCTTTTTTAGATTTTTTTGTTTATGCTTTTATTTTGTAGAACAATGTTTCCTTACCACCTACAACATTTTATTTAAATTATTTTTTTTATAACAAATAATATATATTATAATTTAAAAAAAATCTTATTCTCTTCATTTACATCTATCTAAATAATAATAGTTCAAAATATATATTTAATTTTCAAAAGAATATACCTAAATTAACTTTTAAAAAAAATTAAAGAAAGGTAAAGGCTATATATTCTTGAACAAATTCAACCCCACCGCTAAACTCAAAAATGAAAAAATCTTAATTATTTATTAGTAAATAGAACAAAGAGATTGAGGGCCATGGTGGTGGCTACTTTCTCATGATTTTTTTTATATATTTTTTTAACTTCTAGATCACATGATCATATATTAACAAATTAAGACAAATTGTTAATATTTCAATAATCAGTCAAGATGGAGCAATTTATTACTTAAAAATTATTTGTCTTTGTACTGAGGCTAAAACAATAATTGCATAAAAACAAATCAATCATACCGCTTATGCTTCAGTCTAAACATCCCAAATATTCATCTTTTTCCCCCCTTTTTTGTTTTTGGAGAATATCTACCACCATTTCCAATAGATTTCACAGATTCAAACTATTCCATATATAAAACTTGAGAAACGCTACTTGAAAAAATGACCATTTTATATATAGGCGCATTGGTCTAGTTAAGACTCATCCATGTTGTACTCTACTAACCTCGACCGTCGAATAATTTCTCAAATGAAATGTGTCCTTTTTTCCCATTCTATGCTCTCGATCTCTGAATCCCGATCCACCTTGCGTAATCCACCCACCTGAGATAAGTTCACATAAGCTTTTTTTTTTTTTTTTNTAAAAAAAGAGGGATTAAAAAAGAATACAATCAGGTTCGAGGGATTTCAGGCTGAAGAAATCTCACATCAATGACCCCAAGAAAGTGTTGCCAGTTCGAATGACAAAACAGATTGCACTCAGAGCCAACTTTTGTTTGTGCAATAAGGGCTCTAGAATCCTTTGCTCAATTACTCCTGCAAGTACTTGGTATCTAAACAAACAATAGAAACACACTTTTTTTAGTACATTATAACTTCTGTATTATGTAATTTAAATAAGTATCAAGAAGGATCTGTGTTAGCAGATATTAGAGGGGTAAAATAGTCTTTTCTCTTGAGTTGCGAGTTTGAGGAACTTGCGTGGACATACCAGAGTTATTTTACTCGGAACTTTTTAAACAAAATGAGTAAGAAAAGAAATCCTCGAAGGCAAATACCAGCATTATATACTAAATGATTAGTATATATTATATTGATAATTGGTATATCGAGGCTTATCCCTTATATTATGCTCATGGACTACCCTACAAACTAATCTTTTAAGAGGCTTTGTCCACTTTAAAGTCAGCCTTGAGGAGACAACAAGAATTTTAATTAAGGGCTTGAACCCAAGACCTTGGAGGGTATCTCTAAACATCCTAACCCTTACTACCACTGCCACTCTTAAGGAATAAATTTACATCGCTCTATTCGTTTACCCTTTTAAATTGTAAAACATTATTTCCTCAATTTATCTTAATACTCCTATGTGTGTTGTATCTCATTAAGCAAACTAATTTTCGAGCTTACCCATAATAGGGAAAGATGAAATTAAATCTACTTAACAAACTTTTGGGTCTATTGGTGGTCTAACACACAATAATATTATCAAATACATGTGGCTATTGAGCATAATTTTTTTTTTTGGGATATCCGTGAGTGTCTGGGTCAGCTAGTGCGCACCTCGACTAATCTCACGGGACAACCGTCTGACCCTATAACATTTGGTGTCAGGAAACACATAAGAATTACTAATTTCTAGGTAGGTGGCCATCATGAGATTTGAGCGCATTGCCTCTCAATTAACTTTAGCCCCTTTGGAGCAATGAGCAGAAATTTTAAATAACCAATAAAGTGTAATAACCATATTATAAAGGAAACAAATGCTACACATTGAAGTGAAAAGTGCAGTACCTTAGATTGCTAGAAACTGCCATATAAACCCCATAGGCAATGCTTGTTGCAACTACAGGCAAATCCTCTGCTTCCACGGCATATGATTTGTCAACCATCTTCCTCATATTTATCAAGGCGTTCGTTACACCCGTGCCCACCTGAAATACATAGTCCATAAGGTCTACATTTCCATCCATAATTTGATCTGTCGAGTGATATCTTCAATATCATAGGAGCACCAAGTAACTTTACATGATTTCTTGTGAACTCATAAATTATTTCATTACTATTTTATTTATAGAAACACACAGTCGGAAGTACAAAAACAACAATGAATGTGAGCATATAACATAAAAATTATAGGTACCGACATCGAAATTCCAATCTTCCTATACTATAACAGAAATTACAATCCCCTTTTCATTATTTTGTTAACTAAACTAGTTTATTTATATTTTAAATGTTTTATTTTATTAGTATCTTTTATTTGGTCAAATAAGTGGTTAGATTGACAAATGCACTTATAAATTATTTCTTTACTTTTTCATTTTTAGAGATACAAAGTTCAGAATAAGAACAAAAACAACAACGAATATATGCATGCTGTATAAAAGTATAGGTAAGGATATTGGACTCCCACTCTTCCAATACAAACATAAATGTTCAGAAACCAGAATCGTCTATACGATCCAAAGTTTTTATCATCGAGCGAGATTCCAAATGACAGCAGCGGCCCACTGGGTATGTTTAAGAGGCAAAAGAATTGCTTAAACCAAGCCAAAGGCACAACAAATCAGGGGAAGGAACTGGCTTACCAGAGAAGCAGTAGTCCCTACACCGAATAGCTTGGCCCCATTACGCTGTGCATAATAACATATGTATTCACATTAAGTGGAAAAAATAAAAAATAAAAAATAAAAAAGCATTCAAATTGCTCGATAAATTCAGCTCAAACACACGACACATACCACTACTGCACCAACTCTCTGAAGAAATGAATACGAGGTACCCGCCAAAGCCACCTGCAGAACAAGAATTTTCACTTGGGAATTTTATCGAACACCTGGTGTTCATTGCTATGCTTGAAAACTCAGAGACCAAAATGCCCATATGAAGAATCAAAATAATAAAAAATCTTGACATGGGTATTCATGTTGAGAGTAGAATGTACATTATACAAGTGAAAATTTGGGAAAAAAAGACTGCAGACGAGTTTTCAATGGTTATTTGGATTAAAGGGGGAGTGTTACCTGGAAGGCGTTTTCAGGGCAGCCATAGAAGAACTTGGCGAGAGGTCCAGCGCTGATTGCTAGAGGAGGTTTGAGAGAGACGGTGGGAGCAGGAAGCCAAACAAGCATGAAATCTGCTATAATGGCCATTATCTGTTTTCATTTTAAGGAAAACTAAAACTTAATTTGGTAATCATTTCTGATTTCTGGCTCTTCATTCTTTTTTGTTAATTGAACAAAGAAACAAGACGAAATTCTTAAGTTACAAAATTACTTTAAGTTTAATTTTTAAATATAGAATCTTGAAAATTTATTAAGTTTATTTTACTTGTTGATATTTATCATGTTATTTATACATCGGAACAGTGATAAAGTCCTTTAAATAATAATAATAATAATAATGATAAAGTAAGAGTTTAATTAGTATCTTTTGAAATTTTTTTGAACTATGTTCAGAATCAACACTTAAATTATTTAAAAATATTACTATGATTGTCTATCAACATTTATTCCAGTCAAGGAAAATAAAAAAAGTCAACATTTATCACATAAACGCTTATTATCATTATCAATGATTTTTTTTGAAAAACTAATAATATCTTTACAATTATTATTTAACTAATGCATACTTTTAAATACTTAACAAAGCAAGAGAGGGACTTTCACCCTCTTTGAAGAAAACCACACTCATAATTTTTTTTTCCCGTAATTTGGATTAGAAAGCTAAATGTTGTATCTTATAAATTATTAAATTTACCCTTATAAATTATTAAATTTACCCTTAATCCTTTTTTTGGGAACAAATTTATCCTTCATCCATTAGTTTAACTTTTTAGATTCATTTGTAATTTGATCATATTTAAAATGATATCAAAATAAGAGACCATGTGTTCAGACCAACCTTGAATTCATGATTTAATCACGTTTGAAACTAAATTAAAATTACTATAAAACTAAAATTATTCTTACATAATATATTTTTGTTGTTAGTTTTTTTTTTTATAAATTCATGGACTAAAATAGTACTTAAAACCAAGGTTTTAAATGTTGATATCGATGAAAATGTTGAGGTTTCAATTTTATAAAAATATCGATAAAATGTCAATATCGATTGATATTTCTATAAAAATTAGAAAAATAAAAAAAACATAAAAAAAATATTTAAATTAACAAATAAACATTTTCCTGTTTCTAAATTAATTAAAAATAATTCATATTAATATTAAATATATATTAGTGACATTTTATTGATATTTTTCATATTTTATCGATTTTTTTATTATAATAAAAATCTCGGTTCATGTCAATATTGAACTTATGAAAATATGGATATGTCCATAGATATGACTTAGGATATTTAAAATTATACTTAAAACTCGTTTGGTTTACTAACTTTAGATGGGAGCACATACCACGTCAGCACAGACAAAATCCAGCTCCTTGCTAAAGTTCTCCTTGCGTTTCTCCAACTCAGCAGCAGTCTTGAGGGGAAAAAAAAGACAACCATATTAATTGTGATATATTATAAATTAATACAATATCTTTTTGTGTAAAAGTTTTGAATAGTTTTTGCCTAAATATATGTTTTCTTTTCTTTTTTAGAACTTTATTTGAACAAGTGATGAGATTAATATCTCTTAAAAAAATACTGCTTAAATAATATAAAATAAAAGGTAAAAAACAATAAATCATATAAAATTCAATCAATAAAATACTTCAAATCATATTATTCAAATTTAGCAATTTGATTGATGAATTTCATTGTTAATGTCAATAGAATGAAAAAAGAAAAATTATAATTGAGGATATTATTCCACTGCTTATTCATGTCAGTCCATAGATTTATGAGGTAAAATTTACCGTATTGATTGAAATGAAAATACTTCATATTTTAGTTTAAGAGAAATTTCGATTATTTTTAAAAACGTAAAACTTTTTTGTCGAAATAAAATATGAAATTTCTTAGTATGTTTATCTTAAAGTTTAAATTATATTTGGATTATATTATTTTTCTAAAATTTTGAATGTAAATACCTCTTTAATTTAATTGTTTTTTTTAAATTACATTACATAGTAGAGAAAGGTTTCGATCTAATCAATAACTCACTGTACACCAATTTAAATTATTTTGTTCATATATTATTCTCTTTACACTAATAGAGGTTAACCACCTAGTTACATTATCAAATTGAATATTTGATTGTTATAATTTGAGTTTATTTAAACATAAAATTTTATTAATTTGTATAAAATTTGTGTAAATATAGATCAAATTAATAAAAAGTACCAGGTAAAAAAGAATTTTTTGAAACTATAATACAAGAATTAAAATGAAGAAAAGTTAAAAAAGAGACAAAAATAAGCCCATCGAAACTAAAATAAAAATAATTAGACTAAAATAGTATTTTAATCCAACTTTTTTTAAAAAGAATTAAGGACCAAATTTGAAAATTATGTATCTATGTTCCTAATTTTCCATAGGATAAAATTATGTAAAATTGGGTGAAGGAAAAAAAGAAAGATAAAGACCTTTGTGAAAATCCCGACGCCACATTCCATGGCGACCTTAGCCATGAACAAATCGTCCGCCAGAAGCCGCTCTTTAAATCCGCCGAACTGCAGCAACCACCGCCACACCGCCGACTTCTCCAACTCCAGAAACCTCTCCACGATCACCGCCGGCACTCTCCCGCTCTCAATCGCCGCCGCCAGATCCTTCGGCAGGCTCTCCACCGACCTCCCCCCCTCCGCCAGCACCACAATCGCCTCCGCCTTGTTGCGCTCCCGATCCTCCTCGCCATCTCCATGTCCGCCGCCGCCGCCGCCTACGCCACCGCCGCCGTCGCCGGGAGGAATTCCGTCGTTATAGGCGAATGCGACGGAGCTTACGCGGCGGCGGCGGGGGGGAGAGAATGCGGTGGAGAGGGAGTGGAGGCGGAGAGAGGGAGCGGCGGTGAGGATGTAGGCGAATTGCGGCGGCGGAGAGGAGCGGAGAAAGGGAGGCGGAGCGGAGAGATTGGTGAAATTTCTGATCGCCATTTTTGGAGGGAGAGAGCGGTTTCTGGCTCCCTGTTATTTCACAATCTCATCTACACTGAATTTGGTGTGGCTGAGAAACTGCTGAAATAAACACACTAATCAAATGTGTGTAGCCCATTAGAATACTTTAAACCATACCATATCAAACCGTTTTTTTTAATTATAATAATTAAAAAAATCAACGCTCTTAAAAGTTGAATAACTCAACTTATAATGATATAAAAAAAAAAAAGAACTACGCTTATAATTTTCTATCTCATCCGCCAATAAAATGGTTAAAAATTTGAATCTTCAATTTCACGTATTGTTAAATTGAATTTTCTTTTCAACTTATTAAAGTGATTGAGACATAAATACGGTTTGTATTCATATTATAAATGATAAGGATATATGATAAAAATTAAAAAGCATGTTTAAAAGAGATAAAAAGAGAGATTTTTTTTAATACTTTTTGTCAAAAAGTATGCGATAGGTAAGAGAAGTATTGCTCTTAAGTTTAAAGTAGATAATAGGAAAACTATTTGCTTACACATGATTTAATGACCTTTTGAATTTGGCTTTTTTTAGTGGATCCATTCAACTATTAGATGCAATAAAAATGAATCAAAATAAGAATAAATTATACATTAGAAAGTTGAGAGGAGATTTCTAATAACGGGTGTGCATACATCTTCAGATAATATTTGACATTAAAATTATATTTGAAACTTGGTTGTGTATGAAATTATTTTAAGTCAAACCAAAGTAGTGAGCTTTGACAATTCGGACAAAAATATTTTCTTAGTTTGAGAGTTTAACCAATTTTTAGTATACAAGATGAAGACGGTGCAAGAAAAGAAACAATGTCGTACCTCATTAGTATTAAGGTAGATTGGTTGTTGTCCGACAATTAACCTAATTAGTATTTGAGTAAACATGTAATTTGAAATCATAAATTTTAGTTATCGTGTAATTCTAAAGTAAGGAATCTCGTTGAGACATTGTAGTAGACGTTCACAAAAACTTTCTAACGAATCTATAAGATTTTTTAAGTATTGACTAAACGTGAAGTTTGATACGATCTTTAAAATTGTAAAACATGTTTTTAATTATTCAAAAGTACTTTTTAAAATCAAATAATTATGGAACATGATAAGATAACATTTTAGATCAGTTTTGAGTGACTGAGGCCACACGTGTTTGTTCGACTAGATGAGATAAACATCATATAGTATTGTTAACTCTGCATAAAAAATAATGACCTTTTTTTTAGTATCATTGTAACCTTCACTCAAACTCTTCACATGAATGTGTGTACCCTTTTGAGATACCAATTTATGACAAGTAAGCGGCAATATTGTCTCAACGAGTTCCAATAGTGTTTTATTGTACCATACTTGCATCCTTATTTTGGTTAGTATTGCCCTCAAATGCACGTGTACATCTAGCCATTTTTTTCTTTTTTCTTTTCTAATGATCATATGTCGACGCACCTAGACATTATGGAAAGAAGATTCAAGACTATTTCTTTAGATGCCTCGAGTCCAAAATCATCGATTAACTTAGTAAGAAGCAATTCATAAACTTTTTAAAAAGGGTAGCATACTTTTACACCTTGAAAATATATGTTGGTAGACGTCTTCATCTTCTACAATCATGAAATTAATTTTAGGTAGGTGGCCGTCATGGAATTTGAAGGGAATGTTAATTTACTCTAGTTTCTTTGGACCAATGAGTCACTTGTACTAGTTGGCAAACCTAAATATATAGACAGGCAGACTCTCCGTCCTATGGCTTAGCTATGAAGTTTGGTTGATTTGACTATTCACGTCAGTTTTGAGTGATTGAGGCCACACACGTGTATGTTAGATGAGGTAATAATCACATGGTTGTATTATACACTTGTCTTTAACATAAAAAATAATGACTTTTTTTTTTCAATTTAAGGAATTTATATGCCAAATAAATAATAATGAAATATCTCTCTTTCTAATTATTTCTCATTTAATAAAATTATCCTAGTGATATTGAGAGAATGAGACATCCATTTGTTTTTTCCTTAAAAATCTGAATTATTGAGGAGAATTCATTGGAGTGTGGTCTTAAATTGATATTTCCACCACATAAATATTTATAATGATATATAACTTATATGAAATTGATTGAATTTAGGTATTATCCTGTTTTAGCCCACCTAGACATAAATTAACTATATATATATTTAGAATTATATGTTCAAATCTCCCTCTTGGTTTTAATTTGAATAATAACGTGGTTTATTTTATTTGAATAATAATATACTTTTATTTCTCATTGTTTAAAATTTTAATCTCAAAATAAAAATGAAAGTAGAATCATGTTTCAAACTAATTTTCATATTCTCAACCAATAACATATTTTTTTAAGAAATATAAGTACAACTACGATGCTTCATCTCGCTATCCAGTTTTTTCTACTATTTTTGTCACGTTGTACTAAATTAAACTTTTATTCATTCAGTAGACAAGTCATATTTTATTAACCATGTAAAATCAAATATTAAGGGATCAAATTTATAAGTTAATCCAGAAATATAATTTTAACAATATTACATCGTTACCAATAGATTCGAACCTTCTTCTTATTACTATTTTTCATTACAATGAAAAATGTGTGGAGTGATAAACATTCGACTTCATAAAAGATAATCATTACTTAGTTGTGTTGAATTAGCAATTGTTAACGTATAAAGAGAGGCATTAATCATTAATTACTGGTCGGGGGGAATTTATATTAAAAATATTTATTAATGCATTATTTTTCTAAAGTATATATTTTTTGCTCTTGAAAGAAAATAATTGATTGCAACCAAAAGAAAAAGAAAGGCAAAATTAATGACCACAAAAATTCTAAAGAAATTGTCCCGATTTCCCCTTCTTATCATCTCCACATTTTATGGATAGAGAGCTCCAAATCCCGACTTTCATTAGGTAGGAGAAAGCGCGAAAGCTCACTCTCCATCTATGGCGACCTGCACTTCCACTTCTCCTTCTTCCCTCATGCTCACTTCTGCTTCTTCTTCCGTACACCCCCAAGACCTCGCTTCCTCCATCGTCTCCTTCAAGGGGAAACCTCAATTTTCCACCATCAAAGCCTTCTCCTCCGCCCATTTCCTCTGCAGACCGAGGAGATCCACCGATTGGATCTTCCTTCATTTCCAGCGGCGAGCGAGGCACCATGTGATCGTCGCTGCTCTCGCTGCCGAG
>NW_019104579.1:152279-226889 GCF_001995035.1 Momordica charantia
GAGGCGGAGGCGAAGGAGGAGGAGGGGCTTGACGGGGCGGCGGCTACCGTCGCTGCGCCTAAACCTAAGAAGGGGAAAGCCGCGTTGCCCCTTAAAAGAGACAGAGTATGTTCGAAATCTTGTAATGTTTTGATCTGGGTGTGAATTATAATTTGATTGCGGGTTGTGTTCTCTTTCGTTGCTTGGAGGATGTAACCACTCTGGATTGGTCTAACGGCCATGATACTCGTGAAAAAGTAAAAGAGTTCTAAGGGAATGAATTCAAATCACGGTGACATAACGAAATATTGTAGGATTAGGTAATGGTCTCGTAGGATTAGTCTGAGGTGTTTTAAAATGGTTGTGGTGGACTCTTGGGTGTTTAAACTTTACGAGTTTAAAGTTGGCCTCGTTTTTTGGTTGCTGCAGTCATCAAGGTCATTAGCCAAGTTCCCTTTTCTTTGTCTTTCTTTCCATGTGCTCATTTCATGATTGATGTCTGAATTCAGTTTGTTATGTGATATGTCAGAGGAGATCGAAGAGATTCTTGGAGATTCAAAAACTGAGGGAAAACAAGAAAGAGTATGACCTCAAGACAGCAATATCTCTGCTCAAGGAAATGGCTAGCACAAAGTTTGTAGAAACAGCCGAAGCCCATTTCCGGCTCAATATTGATCCCAAATACAATGATCAACAGCTGAGAGCAACCGTGAGTTTTTGTTTTATAAATCATGATTCCTTTATTGGTAAGGAGTTGTAAAGAATATTTATATCATGAGGTAATTTTTTTGAATGCATTGATGCAGGTAAATCTGCCTAAAGGGACTGGGCAGACTGTTAGAGTAGCTGTTCTTACTCAAGGTAGTTACTTTTAATGCTTGAGCAGCTTTCTCTTTCTCTTTAACTTAATACACAGTTAGCTTTAGTAGTGTTTCTTATGCAATGTTACTTATGTTTTTTAGAACAAAAATTTAGTAAAAATATGTTTGGGAAACTATTTTTTAAAAGCTTTTTTTTTCATATGTTTTCATGGATGACCCGATTTTTAGAATAAGTGAAGTTATTCTTCCTCTCAAAATAAGGAGTTTGTGAATAAGCCATCAGATCATAATGTTTTAAAATAGTTTTTACAATAGTTAGCTAATCAAGCCCAAACTATCTTGATTGCAAACAAGAAACTTTCTGGAGTTATCTTCGTGTTTAACTCTAAGCTAAGTTTGGGTAGTAGAGTTTTTACCATAATTTGAGGTTTCTACCGTGTAGTTGTTCTTAAGTGGTCCGTGGATGGGTGAAGTCCAGTCTCCTGGCACTTTGATTCCTGGTCAAACCAAACAGTAGGATTTTATGCATCTAGACTCCTTTTTCTCGAGTGGTTACTTTTTCAGAAATCTTTACTGTGAAGGTTGCAATTATAAAAAGTTGAAATAAATATACAGGTGAAAAATTCGATGAAGCCAAAAATGCTGGAGCAGATTTGGTTGGTGGGGAGGACTTGATAGAACAGATAAAAGGAGGATTTATGGATTTTGACAAATTGATTGCTTCCCCAGACATGATGCCTAAGGTGTTGCTCTGACTACATTACTTTAATCTTTCTTTCAATTATTTTTTGAGATTTTTATAATTTTTGCAATCGATAAGTCTTCCTAAACAAGTGAATTAGATGTTTAGAGAGTTAGAATTACACTGATGATCCTGTTTATGTAATGTAAAAAGAAAATGAGATACATGAACACCAACTAAACAGTTACACTGGGTCTTTTAATCCATTTTGGTCATAGATATAATTCCTAGATTTTGTTGATCAAAGTGCTTGCCTCATGCCTAAAGCCAAATTTAAATCATTCTCTGAAATTGATGAAGTCTCTTTGTATGCAAATGTTTTCTAGCCTTGTATAATTGTCATCGGAGTAAAATTTTGATTACCCGTATTACTATAATGGAATAATTGATTTCCATTTTCTAATCTTCTCTACTTGTTTCAGGTTGCGAGCCTCGGTAAGCTCCTGGGACCACGGGGACTCATGCCAAATCCAAAAGCCGGTACTGTAGCAACTAATTTACCTCAGGTATTTATAAACTTCTTTTGGTACCTGCAGTGCATCTAGTAAAAGAAATTCAAGACTTCATCTAACCCATGAACTAAGCTCAATTTCAGGCAATTGCAGAGTTCAAGCAGGGGAAAGTTGAATACAGAGCAGATAAAACCGGGATAGTTCACTTACCATTTGGAAAAGCCGACTTCAGTGAAGAAGACCTTCTCATAAACCTGCTTGCTGCCATAGTACGTCTTCCCTTCTTCTCTCCATAGCTGTTAGTCTCTAAAAACGCGTCTCGATAATTTTCCAATAAGTCATTTTCTGCTAACTCTGACAGAAATCAGTGGAAACCAATAAGCCATCAGGTGCAAAGGGTGTATACTGGAAAAGCACTCACATCTGCTCGTCGATGGGGCCTTCAATTCGGTTAAATATAAGGGAGATGCTTGACTTCAAGCTTCCCTCGAGTGCTTGACAAATGACAAACCTGTAAATTTCTCCTGTTTGTTAGAATCAGCCTCTCGGGGATCCACTGGAATATAATGCCCAAATGTGAGCAGCATTGGAAGGAAGATGATAGAAAACACTAGGATGAAGAATGAGGAGGAGACATCAGAGACTTATGATCACACAGAAACAAGCATACTCCATAGTCTTCTATACTGACTCAATCACTTTGTATTGCTCGTGTTAAGTTCTTATTGATCTAATACACTTTGATTGACCTCTTGGGTTTTCAGAGTAAAAAAGTTTAGATAAATGTGTACTGGAATGTATTGCCCAGTTGCTGCTCTTTTCCATGGGCCATTTTGGAAAGTGGTTGTTTTTTAGTTCTCTTGCATATTGAGTTCAGGAACCAAAATAAAATTGTGAAACTAACTTGAATAATGCCATTTACGATGGATTGATGGCAATTATTTTTTGAAATATTTTAAAAATACAAAGATCGAAATAGACATTTAAAAAATATAGGGTATAAAATAGAAAAAATGTAAAACACATGGACCAAAACGAAGTACCGACGGTATTTAAACTTTTAAGAAAACAATTTCAAATAAATATTTTTAGATGATTAACCTTGTAAGTTAGAAAATCTAATCTTGACTGGTTGAATGCACTCCTAGAGGGTTGATCTTGATGCTAAAATCTTAATGGACTTGATAGTTTTTTCCACAACCTGTCCTCAAAGGTTGTGAATGCTTCAATGACATCCGCACATTGACATCCCAATCTCTTAACAATCCTTCTATCCATTCGCTACAAGAAAAGAAAACTTTTGTGGTTATTTCCAAATGGGAAGCAAAAATATCTAAATCCCAAATATCCAAAAACTCCAGACTTTTATAACTCCTTTTTCCCATTTTTTCTTGTTGATCCCTCTCCCCACTCATGGCCACTGCCAGCAGCTTATGTTCATTGCCCACTCAATCCCCAACGCTCCCATCCATCTCTCTCTCCTCACTTCCATCGCTCAAAACCCATCTTCCCCCACAATCCCATTTCCTCTTTCCCCCTTTCTCCACCAAGTTAGGGTCAAATTTCGACTGGAATGAGACAATAGCCGTCCTGCCGCCGCAGGAGACGGCGGTTCTGGCGGTGGAGGCCGCGAGAGAGCATGTGCTGCCGGAACCCACTTGGGTCTCTGAAACTTGGAGCTGTGGAAAGCTTGAGAGAGTGGAGGAGAGCTGTGGGGATGATGGGTTTGTGGGTTGGAAGAAGAAGAGAAGGAAAAGGAGGAAAGAGGTGGGGGAGAAAGCTGAGGAAGGTGGGGTTGCCTTGTCTAGTGGCCCCTTGAGGCCTGGATATTTGACCCCAAAAGAAGAAGCAGAGCTTTGTCTGTGTCTCAAGGTTGGTTTTAGTAAGATTTAATGTGGTTTTTTGTCCTTGTCTGTGCCACCATTTTAGTCTTTTGGGAGCTTACTTGAAGAGATGACATATATTTGTGTGTATATTTTTGAGACCGTGAGTATCTGGATCAGTTTATGCACACTTCGATTAATCTTAATAGATGCTGCAATAAAAAAATTAGTAGAATTTTAGAATTTTAGATGGGTGGCATGCACTTCGACTAATCTTAGGAGACAATTAATTATCATAACCTGCCACGAAAGAACCAGTAGAATTTTAAAATTTAGATAGGTGGCAACGAATTTAAACTCATAGCTGTATCTAGACTAACTCTATGTATACTTCAACTAATCTTAGAACCATTGGATGCCCAGTAATGAAAGAACTAGTAAAATCTTAAAATTTTAGGTAGGTGGCAACAAATAAACCCATAGCTTTTTTTGTTTGAAAGAAACAATTTCATTGATGTATGAAATTGACCCATAGCTTTAAACTCTACTTTTTTAACTTGTTAGTGGTCATTGTTTGCTTGTATATATTTCTCTTTAAACCCATAGCTTTAGACAGAATTATTTCATTATATTATGATTTTCACTTGGTTTTAAAACTAGGACTTAAAATATATGTTTTGTTCTTCAATTTTTTAGTGTTTAGAGCATATTGTATTTAATAGAATCTGATGACAAACTAAATGCATGTGGCTTAGTATAGAACAAAGTCTATAGGATGTCCACATGAGATTTCTTGATAGTGTAATATAGAAATCTAGCAGCAAGGATCAAAGTGAAAATTTATATAAAGGTGAGAGGCCAACAACAAAATGTTTGACAATACAAGGATGAGAATGAAAGAAGTATAAAAATTTAGGACTAAAGTAGAATTCAAACCTTTGTATTAATACACTTCAAATCATGTAAAATTGTTTGCCATTTTGATACATGATGGTAAGCTTTTGCACATTATTTACACTTCACAGGAGGCAGCACAGCTTGAAAAGGCAAAAACTAGAATCATGGAAACTCAAGAGCATGAACCTACAAATAAGCAATTGGCCATTGCCACGGGCACCAATTTAAGGTGTATAGATAGGATTCTTTGTAGAGCAAAAGAATCAAGGGATCGGCTCATTCAATGCTATAGCAAACTAGTCGTCTCGATTGCTGCTCCATATCAAGGCAAAGGATTAAGCCTTCAAGATCTCACTCAGGTAGGTTGTTGCACATATAACCTCTTTTGGATTGTTTTTATTCTTTATTTTTTTTTGCAGTTTACTAATAGGATCCGATTACAAGAAAATGACAATGTAACTATATCACAATTATCAAAGAGAGATTACAATATCAATAGCCTTTCGAGAGGGCTATCTCTCTCCCAAGACTCTTACTAGACTATTCCTGAAAACTATCCTCCCTTCCTCTCTCTAATTCCTCTATTTATAACGGCCACTTCAACCCTAATTAATTATCATACTGTCTGCAACTAATATACTAATAATATTTCCAACACATTTTACCCTCACATTTACTTAAAATGTTTGTTTGTTTTGTAGGAAGGAAACATTGGTCTTCTTATAGGGGCGGAAAGGTTTGAACCAAATAGAGGACATAAGTTATCGACTTATGCTTATTGGTGGATAAGACAAGCTATAATTCGAGCCTTAGATAACAAGTCGAGACTTGTTAGATTGCCGGTAAGATACTGTATAAATTCCTCATTTTCACAATTAGATCATCATACAGAAGATATTAGAGAAGTTTCAAATGATAGTTGAATCTTGCTCCATTAGAAGGAGCTCGTCTGTAGGCTTGTAGCCAACAAAATCAAAACTAAGTCAAAGTTATGACAAGAAACGTATAAAGTAACCACCAAGAATAAGACATACCAAGGTAATAAGGAAGAACTTTTAGTTCGAAACCTGATTTTGTTCGTGTAAGTTTGCTTTCTATTTAGGATATTAATTGTTGTATCACCTTTTCACAAAAAATGGAAAAATAAATCTGTATAAAAGTTTCTTTTTTCGTTTCTATTTCCACAAAGTTTTGTTAGCTAAAGATTTTGAGTTGTGGAAGGTGAGCTGGTAATTAGTGAATGCTCGGTTAGCTCGCTGTGTGCAGGGTCACATGGGCCAGATGGTAGCAAGAATAGCAGAAGCAAATAATCATCTTGGCATTAAGTTATCACGACTGCCCACCCACAAGGAAATTGCCGAGTCGCTCAACGTTCGTGTTTCAACGGTAAAATTGGTGACAGAAAGGAGTAAGCGCCCGATTTCGCTCAATCAACCAGTAACTGATCGAGGTTGCTTAACCCTGCAGGTACTTCTTACCAAAGTCAAACTTAGTCTTTTGCCAAAGGGGATACGCCCTTTTTCATGCTTCTTGCCACTATTCTACAATAATTTACAACATTTCACTCATGATCCTCTATAATTGAAGTAATGCCAAAGTTTTTCTTTTTTTGGGGCGCTCTCAATCGGAGGTTGACTCCTCAAAGGGGTCGCATATCAACTAGTTATTTTTTCAGTTAGATTAACTCTTAGGATTTGCTTATTCTGGGATGACGAAGAATAATGGAGTTTTGCTTAGAAGAAGTCCAATCATTCTCTCCTGTTCTAGTAAACAAATGCCAGTGTCTGAGTCATTTTATGCAACATCGACTAATTTCACACGACAGGTACTTGACTTTTACAATATTTTACATCATAAAGCTCAAAGTATAATCCGTCCTAGATACATAGCCACCAATACCATGGTTCAAACCACCTACGAGTTTTTGTTTCAGTGATAGTTATGGCATATTGAAATTCTCTCTTTCTCAATGTTTTGCCAGGAGATCATGCCAGGGCCAGACAATTTGACACCAGAGAATATGGTAATGAGAAAACTGATGAAGCAAGAACTGAGGAGGCTTCTTAATACTCTTAGCAAAAGAGAAGCTCACATAATGAGATTGTACTTTGGCCTTAATGGAGAGATTCCACAGTCTTTTGAGGAGATTGGAAAGTCAATGAACCTCTCGAGGGAGACGGTTCGGCGAGTCAATATCGCTGCATTGTCAAAACTAAAGAAAACTGACATTCTAGACTATCTTAAAGATTATGTAGTGTAGATATTTGAAACTATCATGAAAAGTTACAAGAAAAGCTAAAGATAGACTGGATGAACTATTGGAAGGATTTGTACAGTGTTGTCAAATTCAATTGTATGCTATCTTTGAATCCCTCTTTGGTGCAGCAAAAGGAGTTATATAAATGGTTGCAACCAAATTGGAATTGGTTTGGTCGATGTATATAGAAGTTCAATTGATCGATCAAAGAGTTGATTCTTTTGTATGAAAAATTGACCTGTTGGTTGGTTGGTCAATATAATAAATAAGAAAACGTATCGATTGATGATTGCATTACGCATTTTTAGTGTTTTGTGATTTTTCAAATACGATATGGACAACATGTAAAAATATTTTATGGAAGTTAGAAATGTTGATCCTAGGCACCTACTTGAGCATAGCTCAATGGACTAAAGCATAAAGCATATGTTCTCAAACTTTGATCGGAAGTTTGCATTTTTACTTCTGCATGTTGAACTTAAGATAGGCCTTAACATTTTAATATATAATTAACTTATCGATATCATCATTCGATTTTAATACATGGATCTTTCTAACTTAAAGAATTGATAGTTTCTTTTTTTTTTCTAACCGAGAATTGATAGTTTCTTAATCCTAGACTATAAACAAGTATGGACAATCGTGCTAAGATATCTTATATCTTTATCTAGTTGATGATAGATGTAGGATGTAACATTTTAATATATAATTAACTCATCGATATCGTCATTCGATTTTAATATATTGATCTGTCTAACTTAAACAATGGATAGTTTCTTAATCCTAGACTATAAACAAGCTAAGTTTGGACAATCGCCTTAAGATATCTTATATCTTTGTCTAATTGCTTATATATTTATCTAGTTGATGATAGATGAAAGTGAGGATGGTTATACTTATAGTCAACCTTTTCATTTATATACTTTAGGTGAATTCCATTCATTTAGGTGAACTTCATTGTTGTCGAGAATTATGTTAAATGAAATAGCCTCCATGTTTTGGTAGTATGAACATAGTTTACGGTTAAAGCATTATCTATCTATTTTAAAGGTAAAAGGTCAAATAGTCTAATCTACACATTGTTAAAAAAACGTAGTTCATTAGCAAATCTTTACTTTGTGATTCAACATAACTTACAAAAGCATTTTAGATGAAGTCAACAAGAAGTTCACTTTAACAAATGATTAACTCATAAATATGAGCAATCATGATTAGACCATTGGAACTATATTTACAATAACATTGAACCACAAGTATATACCTTGCAATTATCCCTAAAAGAAACTGCAATATTTTCTTCTACCAGGAGATTTGGGACAGGAAATAGCATTCAGCTCTTACACAGACATTACAGGAAATAAGAGCATCCAAAACCAAACAAATAAAGGCTTCATATGATAAATTCCAAAGCTCCATCAATATGCTCTTCCTTGGAATACAGACTTTGTATTCCTATTCTGGCCTGTGTAGATTATGGAGGATGTATAAAGAAGCAGACGACAGGAAAATGCAGACGGAATAACTCAGTAGATCGAGACCAGTGGCTATTGTTACCATCTTGCTTCTCTCGAACATTTTTACTAAAAGAATCATGACAATAACATGTCCTACTTTCGTCTTCAATTCATCAAGAGAGCTGATTTTCATCCATTTTGGTCTCTCCTGCAACCAATAACACCAGAACTTCAATGCCTTCTAGTGGGGAGAGAGAAAAACAAATGTACAAGTAGAGAAATTGAACCCAAAAAAACAAAATAAAAAACGTAGCAATTAGGCTCACATTCATTCTCTGTTCCAAAAGTTTCAAGCCAATACCAATACCAAGATTTTCATCCTCACTAAATAGTGTACAACCAATAATCTCCGTGGACCATTAGAGATTTTATCAAGTTCACTGAGAATTCTCAATTTTCATTCGGTAAGTGACTTGAATATATATAAAAGATTAGTATACCTTAACCTATACATAAGCATCTTGAGTTCGAATCTAATTGATATTAATAGTTTACATGTTAGCAATTCATGAATCAAATTAATATCTAAACCCAACCTGGAAGAGAATGTTAAGAATAAATACATATATATAAAAGATTAAATATACTCTAACATATCAATTCTAAGGATCCAGTGATGATTTAATACTCATCCAGAAGGAAATATAGTGCTGGTGAATGCATACTTGAGGACGTTATTGATTTTCTTAAAAGTAACAAGTTTTTAACCTACCTTCAAAGCAAACATTCCAAACAGCGAGGATCCTTTCAGGGCACGATCAACAAGGGGAGGTGCATCAGGAGACACATTACTGATGAACAATCCATATAGGCCCATCCCAAAGATTAACATGACAGTTCCAGCAAGATATACATCTGCATGTGGTAATAATTGATTATCGTTTTATGAACAAGAGATGCCTATGGGTTTGTTCAAGTGACACTAACAACGTAATTTAACACAAGGAGGAAGACAAAAATCGTGCTTTTAAATGAAGTTAGCACCTTTATACTTCCAGCTTGAAAAAGAAATATAGTAGAGAGAATATCCAAGGATCTTACCAATTGCTTCAACTAGTCGCAGAACCATTTGTCCGGTGTGAATCCCTTTGACACAGCTGGACCAGTAAACTTTATATGCATCACAAATATAAACGCAGCCCTTCAGACAAGCTAACAGCAGTCAAACTACACGTCCAATTGTGGTATCATAGATAAAACATATAATCTTCAATAGAAAAACCAAAATGATCTTATATAACACTTATGACCCCCACTAAGTGAAATTTCTACATGATTTATCTACAATATGTCCAAAACAAACAGCATGCAAAAGGAATTTAGTTGCATAGTGAAACAGTTTTATCTATGTATAGAATTCAATGACTTCTGTAGCAATTTCTTGCAAGAATTAGTTGTATGTAAGGAGAAAGTACATTGAGAAAGCACAGGAATGAACCGGCCAGTGAACCTCCAACAGCAAGCAGTGCCAAGAAACGGAAGTCAAAAATAGCCTGTTAACATCAGATAAGACAGATACAGTCGTTAGCCCAGCAAAGAGTTGAAAAATCAGACTCGAAAAAGTACTAAAAAAAAATTAACACAAACTCGGCATCATAATACTAGTTCATTCCCATCAAAGTTACAATAAAGAAATCATGCTCGCATAAAAGCCCATCAATTCTGGAATTAGTCAATCAAATTGAATAAGTTCAATTGGGACATACACATAATTAAGTCATAGTAGCAAAAAGTGACCCAATAAAATACGATTTCCGTTTCAAAGTATTCATGGATTGATTTACAGTCAGGAAAAGGTTACCAACATGAAGGGTAGAATTTAAAAACCAAATTGAATAAAAAGAACAATCACCCTCTCGATCGAGGATTCAGTGGATTGCATAAACCCAAGAATCGAGTGAAAAGCACCACCACCGCCACTGGGGTTGGCGAAGGCGTAGTTGAAGTTCGAGTCCGCCGCTCTGGAGGGTTCAACCAAGGGAGCGGAAGTTCCATTAGAGGAAACCACGTTATCAGTGGGCGATGACGCTTTGGCGGATTTAGATTCGGAAGATGAAGAGCTCAAAGAAGCACAAGGATAGGGAAGTCGACGGCCCACTGGGCGGTGGAACCCCAAGGAGACAGCGAATGGAGCCGTGGAGATGGCAGAAAGCGCCATTGGAGAGATGGAGAAAGAGAAATGGGGGCCAGGATATTTATTTGGAAGGCAAACAAATGGGGAATGGAGATATTTTGATTGATCTTCATCATCTTCAACTTGAGAGTTGAAACCGACATTTTTGTGCTTTTTCAGCTTTCTCTCGCTGAGCTCTGAGCCTCTGATGGAACTTGATTTACCGCCACAAATTCTTCCCTCCCTTCTCACTACCCTTTTCTTTTTCTTGATTATTTTCGTCCGTAAACTTTCAATAAAAACTCTAAAAATATTTTCTTTTCCTGATTTAAAATCAGGATCTTTTGGTCGGAAATCACGACGTAGACATTACCCACAGTTAGTGAAATTTCTTAAAAAATTGTAGAGAACTATTTCCTATTTAAATACTTTTTTAAAAATTTCCTAATTAAAGGTTAATTCTCTACAAATATATCTTCATTTAAATGGTTAAATTTCCACCATAAATCTCCATTTTAAATGAAAAGTTCTTAAATTCCATAAGAAATTACAACAACAAATTCTAAAATTTAAATTTTACAATTCAAATTGTCAATAAAAATAAATCTCAAAATTTAAACATCACAGTAAATTTCATATACAAATATTTAGGTTTAGGATCATTTTAAATATGTATATATAATAATGATAATAAATAAATAAATGGGACGAAGGCAGGGAATGGAGATGGAAAACATACTTCTCATCCTCATTCCCGTTTAAGTCACATGGAAATTTCACTCCCTATCCTCGCCCCTTAGGGTGCTTAAATGGAGATTGGGTCTTGTAGAGAAAAGTAACACCCTACTACCAACCTCAATCTATATAGTTATGATATAATGACCAACACACGAACTAGTTTAGCCGTAATGACACCTATCTTTGACTAAGAAGTCATGAAATTCATCACCCTATTTGTTGTACTAAAAATAATGATAATAAATAAATAACTCAACTTTATACGTAGAAAATTAATTTTTTTTCCCTCTAAATAGTTGGGTGAGTTTTTTTCTCTCTTGAATGATAAAATTATGATTTAAATTTCTCATCAACTTTCAAAATATATATTTTAGTTATTAAATTAGAAAAAATAAACATTCTACCATCAATTATTCAACATATATCTAATTTAACATTGATTGGTACTCACTAGAGTCACATAGATTTTATATATTTATTTATTATTTTTTTAGTTCGACATTGAATTATCCACCTTAAGAACAATAATGAATATTTTATCTACTAAATTTTATTCAAATGGACGAAATTGAGTAAAAAAATGAGTACACATTATCAGGTGATACAACAATAATAAAAAGATACAATTTTTTTTAATGAATTCATGTCGATTGAAATAGAAATTTTGAATATTAAAACCTAGAATGAGATCGTATGCCTTTCGGAAGATAATTGAAATAATTCTTTTAACATATGCCTCAATAATTCCATGTCTTTCACATGCTAAGGGTTTTGTTTTACCTTTTGTGGGTGGGACTTGGGAGATGGAATTGATAGCTTGAGGTTCGGCTTTTTTTATGCAACCCATGTGAAGCATGTGTGCAAACAATTATTAGGTTAGCTTATAAAGCTAATATCTAAATTTTGATTAACGTACCTGTTTAGTCCTTTGACTTTAAAATATACTTCTATACTGTCGAATCGAGCATAACTCTTCAGTGATTGACATATACCTCCAACCAAGAGGTTGTGAGTTCGAACCCCCTCCCCAACATGTTATACTAAAAAAAATATATATGTATACTTCTATACTTTCATCATCATTATTAACTAAATGATAATATGATATGGATATATCTATTACACGACTGCGCTAATTTTGTAAAAATATAAGAGAATCATCTTTGTTTATAAGTCCATTGCTAACCTAGACAATATAATTATGCACAAAAGTCAAGATGAGAATCATCTTCTCTCTCAAAATTATCAATCAACGAGCAAGTTCCTAAGTCATGCCTGAGAAAACAAAGGAATTTTTAAAAGACTTTGAATACCATTGATCTGGAAGAGTTTTAATAATTTTAAAAACCCTAAACTTCCGGCCTTTTTGTTATGGTTCTAGCCACCTTGTTCAACACTCTTTATTTAAATATACCTCAATATCTACTTCTGGTATGTTCTTATTTTATATGAGACAAATCAAATTTGACTTCATATGAAGGATCATAAAATGAAATTACGTTGTTCGTCAAGAACAATCTTAACAAGAGCAAGTGCAGCAAGTGTGGTAACGAAACTGATTACAAAAGAGAGTAAAACGACCACTTTAAAGTTGCCTTTTTGGAAGATCTGTTTGAAATCCGAAAATTTCTTGGCAACGTTCGGACACCTATGTCAATGGAGAAAATCCCAGTTCTTCAGTTAGCTTTTCCAGCTCTCTTATTACTCGCCACTGAACTTCTCTGTAACATTAGTGGGAAGTCCGTGGGGTGTCTCGAATCTGATCGAGAAGCTTTGATTTCATTCAAACAGGGCCTTAACGATCCTGACAATCGACTCGCATCATGGAAAGGGGTGAACTGTTGCCAATGGCGCGGGGTGGGGTGTGATAATGCAACTGGAGCTGTTACTGCAATTGATCTTCGTAACCCACACCCTTTGGGCGATCATGGGTTCTGGAATCTTAGTGGAGAGATAAGTCCCTCACTGACAAAACTCAAGTCCTTGAGATATTTGGATTTGAGTTTCAACACATTCAATGATGTCCCAGTTCCTGATTTCTTTGGCTCTCTGAAGAAGTTGCAGTATTTGAACTTATCAAATGCTGGCTTTGGTGATATAATTCCTCCTAGTTTGGGTAACATATCTACCTTGCAATATCTTGATATGAAGAATTTGGATGTAGTAGTTGATAATCTTGAATGGGTTACTGCACTTGTGTCTTTGAAGTATCTTGCAATGAACAGCATAGACCTTTCAACAGTGAGATCAGACTGGCTTAAGATATTGAGCGAGCTTAGAAATTTAACTGAGTTGCATATGAGTTATTGTGGGTTATCTGGTGCTATTTCATCTCCCATGACAGTCAATTTCACTTCTCTTTCTGTCATAGATCTATCTGGAAACAGAATCCATTCTCAAATACCTAATTGGCTTGTGAACATTAGTAGCCTGACCTCCATCAGTATGAGTTACTGTCATTTGTATGGTATAATTCCCCTCGGGCTTGGTGATCTACCGAATTTACGCTTGTTGGACCTA
The DNA here is from genome assembly GCF_001995035.1 of Momordica charantia. Next base: position 166,136 of record NW_019104579.1, read on the forward strand.
TCGGAGAACGGGAATCTCTCGGCGAGTTGCTCTCAGTTATTTCAAAGAGGATGGCATAGGGTGGAAGTACTTATACTAGCTAACAACAGAATTCACGGAAAGCTTCCATCTTCCATGGGAAACATGACTTCTCTTGCTTACTTTGATCTTTTTTTGAATAACGTCGAAGGAGGGATTCCGAGCTCCATCGGTAGACTTTGCGACCTAACCTTTTTCCGGTTAATGGGGAATAACTTGAATGGGAGATTACCTGAGTCTCTTGAAGGAACTGAAAACTGTTATCCTTCATTACGTCCACTGTTTAACCTGGAGTACCTATATTTGTCCCACAACAAATTGGTTGGTGGATTGCCTGAGTGGATAGGTCAACTTGAAAATCTAATTGAACTAAGTTTGGATTATAACTCTCTTCAAGGCCCCATTCTCGCTTTCAGGTCCCTTAAGAAGCTATCTACATTGGGACTAGCAGGAAATGAGCTGAATGGGACTCTCCCTGAGAGTATACGACAGCTTTCTGAGTTGTCTATTTTGGATGTTTCAAACAATCAATTGACGGGTACAATCTCTGAAGCACATTTCTCAAATCTAAGCAAGCTGAAAATCTTACATCTATCGTCAAATTCTTTGAGACTAAACGTCAGTTCCGACTGGGTTCCTCCATTTCAAGTCGGAAATCTCGACATGGGTTCGTGCTACTTGGGTCCTTCATTTCCACTTTGGCTCAAATCACAAAGTAAAGTGCGGTTCTTAGACTTCTCAAATGCCAGCATCTCAGGTCCTATTCCGGACTGGTTTTGGAAAATTTCAGGGAATCTAGCTCTTCTAAACTTCTCTTGCAACCAGTTAGAGGGACGACTACCTAATCCGCTAAAAGTAGCTCCCTTTGCAGATGTTGATTTAAGCTCCAATCTCCTTGAAGGACCTATTCCCCTTTCAATCTCTGAGATTGTTTCGCTGGAACTTTCAAATAACACATTCTCAGGTCCTATACCGAAGAATATAGGCATGACGATGCCGAACCTTATATTTTTGTCTCTAGCCAATAACCGAATAACAGGTGAAATACCAGACACTATAGGGGAACTGGAAATTCTTCAAGTCATTAATCTATCAGGGAATAACTTGACTGGTGAAATTCCTTCAACTATTGGGAATTGTTCGTTGTTGAAGGCAATCGACCTCGAAAATAATTATTTAGTAGGTCAAATTCCAGACACATTGGGTCAGTTAGATCAGCTTCAGACTCTTCATCTAAATGAAAATAGGCTCACTGGAAAGCTCCCACCATCTTTCCAAAATCTCTCAAGTTTGGAAACTCTAAATCTTGGGAATAATGGTCTTGTGGGTAGTATTCCTCCTTGGATTGGAACTAGTTTTCCAAATATCAGAATTCTTAGCTTGAGGTCAAATGCATTTTCTGGAGCAATTCCTGCACTTTCGAATCTAGGCTCATTGCAAGTCTTGGACCTGGCACAAAATAAGTTGAATGGCTCCATTTCGATTGGTTTTGGCAATCTCAAAGCTATGATCCAACCCCAGAAAACAAACCACTATCTATTCTATGGGAAGTACAGAGGCATCTACTACAAAGAAAATTATGTCTTGAATACAAAAAGCAAATTATTGAGATACACTAAGACCCTTTCCCTGGTAACTAGCATTGATCTCTCCAGAAACGAACTATATGGAGATTTTCCCCATGATATAACAGAGTTAGCTGGGTTAATTATCTTGAACTTGTCTACAAACCATATAAGTGGTCAGATTCCAGATAACATTTCAAACCTGATAGAATTATCATCTCTCGATCTCTCAAACAACAGACTATCTGGTCCCATTCCTCCAAGCTCAACTAAATTGACATCATTGAGTTATTTGAATTTGTCAAACAATAACTTGTCAGGAAAGATACCTGTTGGAGCTCAATTTGAAACTTTTCCTGTTTCATCTTTTGCTGGAAATCTCGGTCTCTGTGGAGACCCTCTTCCTGTAATGTGTCAAGACACTGAAAGAAGAGCAGATGGAGGGGGGAGAAAAGAAGATGAAAGCAAAAATGAAGTGATTGATAATTGGTTTTACCTGAGTCTTGGGGTTGGATTTGCAGCTGGGCTGTTAATTCCTTTCTGCATTTTTGCAGCCAAAAGATCTTGGTCGAATGCTTATTTCCAGTTGGTCGACAAAGTTGTGGACAAGGTTTCTCCATCTTGACGTGGAAGAACTATAGACTCTTAATGTAGGAATAATTGAACTACAAAAATTTCTTCTCCTTTTTGTTTTTGTGTAAGAAACAATTTCATTGATGTATGAAATTACAAAAGCCTCAAATTGAGGGATTACATAAAGCACTCCCAATTTGCTAAGAGGGAAGTGTAGCAATAGTAATGAAACATAGGGTAGGATTTACACCAAGTAATGACTGTGAATACTATAGCTTCAAAAAAGATATCAAAGGGGAGAGTTTTGTCTGTGAAGATACGTGGATTTCGTTCTCTCCAAAGGTTCCAAAGAAAAGCTCTCATGAAGTTTTGCCAAAGAATTGCCTTTTCCTTTTTGAAGGGGTGTCCTGTAAGGGTAACTTCGAGAAGGAGGGGAGGATTTAAATTTCTTCTCCTTGATTTCTTTTTTTCTTCTCCCCTTTTTCTTCGTCACTTAATGTTGTGATTTAGTATAATGGATTTAAATTTCATTACTCTAGTTACACCAGTCTTTCGTCTTCTCATACAGCATGTTCGAATCAATTTCATTTCTTTCTTAGATTTCCATCCTTCAGTACAAAAATTTCATTCCAAAGGTTATAAATCAATATTTTGCAAAATCTAAACTATGCTATATGCAACATTAGACTAAAAAAATTGTTCTTGGCAGAATCCAGAAGCTCAGAAAACAAGACAGATCCTCAGCAAAACTCAATTAAAATAACTGATATGGTTGCCGTGATACAATTTGGGTTTCTTTGGTTCAATCTTTGCATAGAAAAGAAAATGTGCTACACATATAACAAATAGATACCAATTCTAGAATATAAGTTAATATCTATTACTAGAGTCAAAAGATATAATAAGCAATGGAAATTACGAATACTGGTGGACATGTTCTCTAAACTGTAAGAATATAATAAACCAGCCAAGATAGAATAGCATATCAGGTCATGTACTGCATATTCTCCAGACAGTATCTGCAGCAATCATCCAAAGCAGAGTGAGCCAATGGTTTGAGACCGAACCCCAAAGCCTGCCAAAAACATCAGCAGCCATAGCAGAACCATAATGTAAGTGCAAAATCCAACCTGCATGACTGATTCTGCTACCCATTCTTTTGGGTTGTCTTAATCACTCAACATGTATGCCTTTTTGCAGTGCGATTGTGATGCATGCATCCGTTGACACGTTTTAAGACTTCCACATAATTGAATTGGCGCCCTCAGTTACTCTTAGCCCATCCATAGCTTTAGTACTTTATCCTTGCCTCCAGAAGCCACCTTCTCACCATCCGGACTCCAATCAACAGCAAAAACCTGCACAACATGAAATCAATTAAGAATATGGTGACAAGAGGCATGCATAAAAGAAGCCATGATGGGTCTTACAGATGGATGGAACTGTACCTCATCGGCATGGCCTGGAAGGTCCTCTTTTAACTTGTGTGTTCTGATATCCCAAATCTGAAAAAATAGAAATCAACATTTAGCTTTGAGTCACTTAAAGAAAACTCCATGAAACAGCCACAACTGTGGAAAAATGTACCAAATGCACTTGTAAAGCCACTAGTCCGTCCAGACACAATTTCAACCATTTGGTTCATTCACATTTTTCAATTGCCTCTAAACAATACATGCATCATGCAGCAACTCCACTCAAAGCATTCATTTCTTTGAAACTCTAGAAGAATTAGGTTAAACAAAAACATCCAAATACCTTCAGGGTGGAGTCTTTGCTGCCGCTTAAAAGAAGCCTACTATCAGCAGACCAACTGCAAGGGAAGAGATAGTAAGTAAATTACTGAATGACTGAATCACAGAAATTAAATGAAACAAACCTGATTTGATAAACAGGCCCAACATGACCCCGGAAAGCAGCAACAAATTTTCCCGTAATGCCATTCCACAGTTTCACAGACTTATCAAAGGATGCACTGGCCACCCATTGCCCATCGGGTGAGAAATAAACATGATTCACAAGCTGAAAGTAAACAATAATTCATGCTTCACTTCTGAAGAATGAGGAAAACTCCAAAATGGCATAATACACAAGCTTTTTAAATGTTATACTCATAGTCTCATATAAGCATATCATCTATCAGTATCAATATTGAAGAACATGGATGAATATTTAATGGACATGTTAATTAGAGTATTCTCCGGATATTTGTGACTTTTTTCCTATCCCTTTTGAACTTCTCTTGTAGATATTTTCCCTCAAATGCAGAGCCCAGAGGAGACCTTATAATTTCATACTGTTAAAATTTTACGATGAGCTTAGCTGAGGATTCAAGCAAATCAATGATGGAATGTGTAAAATACTTTTCAGCTTGACTGGTCTGATCAAGGGACTTGGTAGATTACAAAAAATAGATCAAACCTATTTCATGGATTGAGAACTAGCACAAGTGACAGTATCAAAATGATAGTGTTGCATGAAGACTTCTCCAGAGGCATGTAGTTAACAAAAGCTTTAGGAAATATGGTACATGGTGAAGTGAGGATGATAGAGAGCAGGACAATGACGAATGCCACGAAGGGATGCATGAACCATGATATTCCAGGAAGAAAAGGATATCGAAAAAGAAACTTACTTGTTGATGACCTGTCATGCGGGTTTTAGGGTGCTTGCTGACTGCAGGTTCCCATAGAAACATGGTAAAATCATCAGATCCTGAAACCAATCTTTCAGGGGCATTGCCTTTCATCTTATTATACCTTTCCAGAGCAACCTACAAATCATGGAACAGCAAAGTACTTGGTGATGAAGAAAGTTAGATGATTGGAGACTTGTGGCGGCCCAAAAAAAGAGTGGGTGTTCCAACCTTTCAGGTGAGCTAAACTAAACATGTTATGTTAACAATTTCTTTGATTTCCATGTAACAGAAACCAACACGTGCATACAAAATAATGTGTTTATACAATCATTTCCACACGAAGTATGGATGAAGTATGCTAGAAATACGATTGAGAACCCTCAAAACTATGTTACCTTCTTCATTTCCTCCGGGGAAGAGAATTGTTTCCCTGTATGATCAAAAGCACCCGTGCGGAGGACATATTCAGTGCTTAGTGCAAGAGAGTTAACCCAATGACCATGTCCCTGATACAATATCATATTTACAAATGATTACACTATGAGCAACAATGGGACTAGGACTATGAAAAACAAAATAAGTCCAACCCAAATCAACTTCTGAAGAGAACTGTTAAAAAATAGAGATGACTTATCAGTAATTCAATACCAAAAGAAAATACAATTTAAGAAAAGTTAAATCTCTTCTGTAATTATCAGCTCTTTTGAGATTTTTTTTTATAAGAAACAAAATGCATTGAAACAAAGGAGAGAATACAAACAAAGGGCAGGGGCCGAGGAGCACCCGCCCCCCAATAATCGAATTCAATAAGTAATATGATCCCAAAAGGAATAAATAGGTTCTAATGTTTTTTAAACCAAAAAAAAATTTAATTCATAGTACAGATCGGGGGTATGCAGCATACCTTTAATTCACGAATTAGTTTTCCTTGCTTAGTTTCCCAAACCTTGATGGTACAATCCTGAGAGCTGGAGCATTTGAGAGAGAACGTGTCAATTTCACAGCAGAGGAAAGATTGGGAGCAACAATAACAATCTTAAGAAAAAATTAAAAAGTAGCTTAATGCCGAAAGCAGATAATTTTCGAATATTGATAGCATATAAGTATAGAATGGTAAGGCACTTTTAGAGACTGAAAGAAAAGCAGAACTTTTGGTCTTTAGTATCATAATTTTACTCCATTGTCAGTTATCAACTGACTCTGGGCATGGATAGATATGGGAAGATTCCATTCATTATTGGATATAAGACAGTATATAGATCCAACTGAAGTACACTGTACTGTAGACCCACCTCCTCTAGATGTTCAAACTTAATACTAGCATCAAGCATGCTAGAATACTTCTATAGTGGCTCCTCTGTCTCTCTCTCTCATTTTCTTTTCATTTTATTTTTTGAAGTCAAGGAGACAAATAAGGAACATAATCATACCCTGTATATATAACTCCATCTCCGCCCCATTTGACACAAGTTATTGCAAGAGTATGGCCACTGAGACATATAACACATTTCTTCAATGAAACATCCCATATGCGTGCATCACCATCTTTGCTAGAACTCACAAAACGGCGACATGGGGCACTTAGATGCAAAGGTTCCCATGAAATACCAGTAATCCATTTTTTGTGGCCCTATAACATTAGTTTCAAAAATTAGTGTTAGCAATTTCACACTGGTAAGCCTATAAAAATACAAATAATTTTTATTTAATCATTGTTTAGGTATTATAGGTAATGAAAATTGTCATAAAGATGTAACTTTTGTCCTTATCAGTGAGTATCGTTCCAATTTTAGCAAACGTCCCTTATCAATGAGTAAATATAATCAGTCTTCTAAATATAATTTACGATAGAGCTTATACAATATGTTTTGCTAACAACCAAAAATATTTTTACACGGACACAACGACAAATCAATTTCCAAAACAAATAGGACACGTTAATTTTTTTTTATAAGAAACTACGCTTTCATTGAGAAAAATGAAAAAAGGTACAAGAAGTACAAAGAGGGCAAAAAGATAGTTCTGAAGAAGGAAGCCCCCTGAATAAAAGGGCTCCAAAATGCAAAAGAATGAATCCTAATGGATAATTACAAATAGGACACGTTAATTTTATATATATTTAATTTTTATTTTATATATATAAAAGACATTTCACTTAACAAAACAACTTTTTTATCCCTCCCAATGTGCCCCTTCCTCCCAATTAAAAAAATTGGGCCAGCAGAAACCCATTTCCGAATTTAGAAAAACAACATTTTTATCTTCCCAATGTGCCCCCTCCCACGTCTAGTCCTAATTTTTATCCTCTCCCATAATAAAGAAAACCTAATTTTCATATCCCAATGTTGCCCTCTCTTCTTCCCACTTAATAATCCAAGTCTTAGTTTTTATCCATTTCTTCAAAATAATGTCACCGCTTCCTTCTTCTCACCTGCTCTATCCTCCTTTGTTCTTAACTGTGCCACTGAGATGAACCACAGAGAAGAATGAAGGAGAAAACGGCAAAGAAAAATCAAAATAAAAAACAAGGGAGAAACGCCTGAAAAACAAAGGAAAAGCAGAAGAAAAGGTTAAAATGGGAGTGAAACCTAATGGGTTGGGCCTTAAGGCTGGTAGGCTGAAAGAAAGGTAAAAAATCTGAAAATCAAAGTCATTCAATGGACTTGGCAACTAGTGTGTCCTCTGCATGCCGCGCACATGGCCATTAATAAAAAAGAAATTCGGACACTTATTTTAGCTCATGAATAGGTGTCAGACACTGACACTCCTTTAAAATTAACATGTATGCGCTTCCTAGGAAAATGATATGCAGCAAGCAAATGGGTCCAAATTTTGAAACTACATATGTCCTACAACGTTTTTTCATATTCACAAGGGGGTCCAAGTCAGCTTTGTGAACTCCTTTAATTTCATAGGACAACTATCAAACCTTAAAACGGTTGGTTGCAAAGAAAACTCATAAGATATTCCCTCCTAGCCCTTCTACATTTTCAACTGTCCTAATAACCACTAAGTCACCCATGGTGGTTCACATGTCCTACAACTTACAAGTTACAAAACATTAAAAAAAAATGCAAGTACGAACAAATGAATAATATTTAACATCCACACAATCACTAAACTCATGCAGTTCAGAACTAACAGTCCTACCACAAAATCTATGTTGCTCCAAGAAAAAGTGATTGCAACTTTATATTATTTTTAACTTCAGATGGAATATTTGAAACAAAATAAGGTAACTAGGATTGCACAAACAAGTCCTAAAATATATAAAAAGATTAAATTTAATTTTGAAAAATTATAAATAAAAGGGCCGGCCCCTGCAAAGCAAACATCAATCTACGGTGGTTAGGACAGGGCAATGCAATTTTTTCTCAAAATTCTACTTCAAAAACTTGAAAGAACCATTGCTGAAAGAAAGAAAAACATATCAAAATTCAGAATAATATTATTTCAAAAGCCATAAATTTATACTTAGAAATCAGATTTTCATTTGACTGGTTTTGACACTTGACTGGGTAAAATACAGTAATCAAACTTAACAAACATGTCAAAAATATGGTCACACTGGGGGAAAGTCTTTACAGTGAGCGGATTTCCCAATGGTTTTCCCGTCTGTGGATCCCAGCAATAAAGTTCACCAGCTTTGCTCCCACTTACTAGATGCTTCCCATCCGGTGACCAGGCAATAGAAAGAACCCAATTTTTATGCCCTGAGAATAGAGAGCAAAACCTTCTGATTTTAGCCTGATATACAAACTATAGATATCAATAAATAACAGAGCATATTAAAATGCTCCCTAGTTAAAGCAGCGACCAAAAAAATACAAAAACACAGCATTTTTTCAAACCTTGGGCAGTACCATAATAGACTCCCAACCTAATCAACCATTATGAAACACAGGAAGTAAACATCTTTATCCTCTAGGGATGACAAATATATTCATTTCAGATAACTTGAAGTTAAAATTATTCAGTTTTCCTGCCATCTATTCATCAGAAACAAAATCAATGGCCAACATAGTATACATGATGAACAAAGGTTCTTATAAAATTTAATTTTTGGATCTAGTATTTTGAACAGTTGCAAAATTCAGTTGAAAAAGTTCAGCTCATGTTTCTAACCTGTACATGTGAATAGTGGTGTCTGCGTATTAAGGTCCCATAGCCGAACTGTAGTGTCACCTGAACCACTTGCCAACTGTCGCCCATCAGGGCTAAATGAAACAGAAAGAACGGCTTCAGCGTGACCTGCAATACAAGTGCAATGGATTGATTAAAACTTTACAGGGATAAGCAAATATAACTAAAAAAAGAATGAAATAAAAATGTACCAGAAATTGTTGCTGAACACCGACTAACAGGACGTATGCGGAATACTGCTTGTGGCTGATAAACTACATTCAGCACCTTCTCAACAGAAACTGCAAATACGTTCAAAAGATGATACTAAGCCTCGTGAACCAGAAAATTTATTTTTACCACCATGTGAACAGCTTTTTCAAACATTATTTGAGGAATCAATAACCTTTGTTTTTCTCTAAGTATGCACCAAGCGAAACAAGAAGCTCCTGGTCAGATATGTAAAAAGCATAGGGAAGCTTCTCCTCCTACAATCCCAAAACAAACTGTTATTTTGATATGACCGCCCTACCAAGACCATGCCATGCCATACACCAATTTGCATAACTAGTTCATTGTTTCTCAAACTAAAACATTTCGGAGGCCTAAACCAACGCAGGAACTGCATTAATCGTGAAAGAATAGTGAAGATAGAAAACAGTAACATAAAAAGTGCTCGGAAAATACTTCATCATAGGAATTAGTAACAGACTTGATATAAAAATGACACTCACACGCTTGATGATTAATAGAATGCTGAATTTTCAAGCTAATAAAATACTTAGAACAGATGTGCAACTAGTTTCGTTTGGAAATAAGAAAAGGTTAATAATTACTCATTAGCAACCTCCAAATTACATCATTCATGAGCCAATCAAAATTCTCAGAGAAACTCAGCTAATTCGAATTCAATTAAACACTTCATCTCCACGATCAAAGATGCATATTTTTAAGAACAAAAAGTTACTTTTCCCCGGAACTTAAATGTTGACAGGCTTATAGGGACGGGGAGGAAAACGCTACTTTTCCAGAAACTTACATTGTTGAGAAGTTTATTGACCATTTGCTGAAGCTGCTGAGGCCCTGCATTTTGGGGAAGATACATGGGAGCTCCCAAAGGCGTGCCTTCCGGGTCCGTCAAGAGAATCATGACATTGTTGATAGTTTCCCTCTGCTCTACATCCATCTCCGACGCCATGGGTAAATTGATTTCAAGAAACTGCAAAATTCAGGAACCGAAAAGTAGGGGAAATTGAGTTCAATTGGAAGAGACGAATTTGAGGGTTTTGTGGGTTTAGGGTTTTCCGGCGGGTTTTTTATTTTATACCTCTGCTCGGAGTCCGAATATCTCTCTATTGAATTTGTTCATTTGTTATCGGCATCGGCCACTTATATTTTGCCACGTCACCACCAAATGCGAATGAAATATACCATAGATGTTCCTTATCGGTTAATATATAATTTTAATTTCTACTTTTTTTAAATTGAAACCGGTTAACATTACTTTCACTCTGGTATTTATTTGCTTTACTATCTATTTTTTAAAAACGTTTTCAAAATTTGGCTTAATTATGGAAAAAATAAACACACTTTTCACATACTTGTTTGAGTTTTTTAATTTTGGTTAAGAATGCAATTCTGCAAATGTTTTTTTTATGTGAAATGTATTAAAATTTTGTAAATAAAACGAAATGGTTATCCAATTAAATTTTTGGATTTCATTCAAGTATATAACAAAAATCTCTATAATGGTTAGAAATTGTTTAAATTTTATAATAAAAAGTGGTTGTATTGTTAAATTATTATCTCGTTAACCATTACTCTTTTTTCTTTTAATTTTAAGAATGATAGAGATTCGAATATCCGACATTTTTTTTAAATGTCTTAATGAATTACATTGCTAAATTTACAAAATTAAATTATATCATCATAGCTGCTTTCAGCATGTGAGTTCAATTCTAACAACTTTAAAAGATTTGTCACAACAATTTCAAATGTTTAATTTTGACCACGTATATACTTCAATAATTTAATTGCAACAATCGTTTTATTTTTCTAGTTGAAAATTGTAACAAATTTATTTTTTAAGTTCAAGAGTGGTTCGTGGACTTTTCAAATGCATATATGAAGTATTCATACTTCAATTCTCAAGATATAAATTTGACTACATTTTATTAAAATGGTTTTTGCATTTCTCTTGCTATGATATTCTAAGAAAAAAAATAGCACTTTTTCAACAATTTCAATCATAAACATGACCACAATTTGCAAAATATTTTGTGAGCCATTTTGTATGACCTATTATTTGTTCAACTTAACTACAAAATCACCATAGATAGTAAATTCTAATAAATTGATCAATTACCAACTCTTTAATAAACACTCATTTATCATCGTCTCTTTTTCAATTAAAGAAAAAAACATAACAACATTTGATAATTATTTATTGTTAATTATTCTTTATATTTTTATTAGAAAAAGATATAGAAACATGTGGTGACAATTTTTGTTATTGTTTCCATTTTTATTTTTCAAAATACACAAACAAATATTGTTTTATCGTTTTTATTTTTAAATGCATAACAAATACAAGAAAAATAATTATCAAATAAAAAAGAAAAAACCTGATTTTGTTATTTCTAAAATGTCTACACAGTTTTAGAAACACTTTTAAAAAATGAGAACCCAAAGACATGACCAATTATTAAATGTTTATATTTCTCAAAAATTGAAAACGAGAAATGAGAACATTATCAAACGAGTCATAATATTTATGTTAATTGTTTATTTATTATTATTATTATTTTAATGCAACATGGTGGGGAGGGCTTATTGATTTTAGTTTTGGACTATATTTTGTAACCATTTATTATTTGTCAAACCGGCATAGCTCAAGTGGTTAAGGCACTGATCAAAATGTCATGAGTTCAAACCTCCACCCCCACATATTCTATTTAAAAGAAGAAAAAAAAAAAGTAACCATTTATTATTTATTACTCTCTAAAATTTTAAACGAAAAAATAAAAATTTTGTAAGGAAGAGAAAATTATAACAAAAAACAAAAAAGTTGATTTTTCTTACTCTAAAATTGATATAAAACAAGAAGTAGTTACGTGAATTATACAAAAATTTGAAAACAGAAAAAACAAAAAAACGAAAAACGAAAACATCAAGGAAGGAAACTTTAATTGCTTTTTCCTCTCTATCGTCTGTGATTGGGAGAACAAAGATATCCCATATTGAAAAGGTCAATTTGACTTTAATAATTTATATTGTTATTCTTTTTTAATACAACTATTGTTATTTGTTATTATGTTTTTCTCTCTCATATTTAATTCCATTATTAAAACTGTACGAAAAGTACCATTGTTAAAATTCATGAAGAGGTTTTTTATTCAAGGAACAATTTTATAGATTCAATTATGATGGTAGGTCGAGATATTAGGAATAGAAATATTAGGCATTAGATAATCATTCATTTTTCTCAAAATTTTGGAGACAACCAAATCAAATTTTATGTTTTTTTTTAAATTTTATTTTAGGTTAAAATACTATTTTGGTCTTTATACTTTCAACTTCGGTTTATTTTTATCTTTATACTTTCAATTATAGTTCATTTTAGTCCATGTACTTTTAAAATATTCATTTTGATCCCCGTATTTTTAAAAGGTGACCATTTTGATCCTCATCTGCAAAATCTCAACACAAATTCTAAACGTAATCGAAAACCATTTGATGTAAAGTCATAGTTACATTTGAAGTATGTTGAATGTAATATCATGTTGAAATTGTGATAGGAAAATGAGGTTAAAATAAAATTAAGGAGCCAAAAGATCACTTTTCAAAAGCCCAGGTATCAAAACAAACATTTTGAAAAATACAAGGACTAAAATGACCAAAGTTAAAATGACAAAGGACCAAAATGAATAAACCCTAAATGAATAAGGACCAAAATAATATTTTAACTAGTATTTTACCATTTTTTATTTATAAACTGCATAATAAAGTTAAGAAATAAATATAAAATAAATATTTTAAATATTTAATTTGAAGTTTTCACATCAAACATCCACTTCTTATAATTCAAAATTTTAGAGAGCAAGAAAAAAAAGAAATGACCAAATATGTTTCTATTTTTCTTTTTTTGAAAATAACAAATAGCTACCCAACACAATGTTGTTCTCTTTTTAGATTGAAAAAAAGAAAACCAAAACTAGAAACCAAAACCATGAAACCAAAAATAAGAAATAGAAACATTACTAAACGGACCCAAATTGTCCAAAAGAACGAACATCCCACAAAAGGCCATAGAGATATTCATGATAAGCCAGAATGGCTCAGCCTAACCTAGGAACCAAGATAACCCCACTTGAAACTAATTCCAAAAAAAGCACCAACAACAAGAAAGTAAACACAAAAAAAGAATAAAAACCCTAGAATGGAATTAAGCCAAAAACATATTCTTCAGGATGACTGCAACAGACCCCACAACTGTAGTAGCAGCAAATAAGATACTTCACTGTGCACTGTCTTTCAAATCATTCACTGGCTGAAAGTGGCTTCCGGGCCAAGAAAAAATACAATGGTGTAAATATCTCTTTCCTGACAACATTACGAAACATCGTATCAGTATGATCCTCGAACTTCTAGAACGGCATCTATTTAGTCTAAAATGTTTCTAATTGGTTCTAATGTCTGTTTAGTCATTAGGATAATGTCCCAGATGCTAATTTGTTTAACACTTACACGCCACGTCAATGGTACATTTTTTAATGAATAGGTCATTTCGAGCGTAGCAGAGTTAGTGTGCTACGACGTTATGACCTTGAGGACATTTGGAAGTAACATATCTACCAGAACAGATTTCCTCATTCAATCAATACTCATCCCTCTCCCACTTGTTTTCTCCAAAGAATGTTACTCTTACTATTAAAATTAGATGGATGGATGGACGGACCAAGATCTATCATGGTGCCAACGAAATTACATTCCAAAATCATTGTCATTTTCAGGGGCAGAAAGAAGGAATGGGGGCAAAAAATAAAACGATATTAAAAACTTGAGATTCTAAAGTTTCCTCTCATTTTTCACCTTAATTTTCAGAATTGAAATACTATATATGTGAAAGGTTTGGAAGGTAAAGATTTGCCCCTCTCTATGAAAATTTGACTCTGCCCCTAGTCATTTCGGGAGGGCTCCCAAAAAAACATTTATCACCATTAGTGGATCTAATGTAACATGAATGGAGTAATGGACATTCAAAAGGAAAAAAACGGGGCCAAATTCAAGAATATTGTAAGGTATACTCACTTTCCACCTTCAACTAGCCCTTCAGCTGCTTTCTCTAGAAAGTCTTGAACTCTCTGGCTACCCTTTGGGGCGAGTCGAATGAACTCCAATGCTTTAACCTACAAAAAGAAAAAGGACTTGATGTTTTATTAACGGCAAATGTCTCTCATATGTGAGGTAAAATTGTTCTTAGGCACTTGTTAATTTCATCCTGAATGTCTCTCATATATGAGGTAAAATTGTAAGGTTCTCCTTGATGTTTTATTGTTAAGAAAAAGGACTTGTCAAGGTCGCAGATCTCGTTGAGCTTACCATATTTTTAGTAATGAAACGTCCAATGGCTGTTAGACGGAAGCTACTCAGTGAGAAATGGCTTTTGTCTAAAGGTAAGTACCAAGGAAGAGGTGAATTCACAGCGAGATCTTTCTCCCAGATAACCTGGCATCATGTACTCGTTAATATGAGATCATTGCTTTAAACCACATAATATGTACATGACAGGTATCTTTGCAATTTAAATTAGAAAAAAGAAAAAAAGGAAAATAACAAGAGAAAGCCAATTTGAGAGGACTTGAACTCTCCACATTTGAACAACTTAGTCCCCGCGTTTTCTGCCACTCTTTCTCACATAAACCTGATTAATCAGGGGTCTAACAGTATGATGCCTCTCACCCATTCATGAAAATGGAAAATATTTCATAAGTTTTTTTTTCCAACGAACCTCAAAACCTGCTTGTTTTAAGGCTTCAATGCACTTTCCTGTCGACCTGATATCCGGAAGACCATCACCAATCTCAATTTCTGCCTACACAATTGGACTTGGTCAATGCAATCCATATAGGATCAATCAGTGGTAAAGTCAAAGAATCTGCAAGATAGAAGGGACAATGCCGGATTACCTTTATCTTTTGATGCTCTTGGTTATTTGGATCAAAAGAATCGGTCATGCACCATTCATAAGCAGCAAAATGTTGGCCAGGCTTTAGTACTCTGTAAATTTCCTTGTAGCACCCATACTGCCACACAAAAACAAAGTCAAGCGAATGTCTATAAAACACATACATACATCTCAATGCTGGACCATACTCATGGTAGACAAATAATGACCGATGTAAACTCAAATTAAGACTTCAGGATGTACTAAAGACCTACAGCATCTGGTGCGTGACAAGTAGCTTCAATTGCATATACTGCGTCAAATGAATTATCGGGAAATGGCATTTTCATGAAGTCAGCCTGCAGCAAGAAAGTGAATAAAATATCAACCTCTTCGTTTTTATAGATATTCAGGTTTGTACGGTAACCCCACTTTGAGTATGGAATGAACTTTGTTGGTTGAGTGGAGTTACGGTAGACAAATCTATAAAGGAAGGACAATCGATCAAAATTAAACTCTTGTAGACTTCCACCCTCTTCTAAACAAATTCACAATGAAATTAAAATCGTTAGCAAACAACTTTTTGAAAGAGTAAATTCAGTCTACAAAGAGCCAACCTTGACAAAATCACAGGTATTGTGCACTTTTGCAACACGATTCAGCTCCTGACAAAGTAAGAGAAACTTATGATAAATCTATGGGTTAAATAAGAGGAAAAGTACAACTACCTTGTCACAATAAGTCGATCATAACAAATCATTATGATAGCAGAATAGTGAAAAAGGAAAATCAACAAAATCTTACGATGATCAGTAAGACATTTCTAAGAAACAATGTTCCCGACATCCTTCAGAAGAGGACTAGATGAGAAAATTACCTTTCCTCTTGAAATCTGGTACTCATTGTTGTTCAATCCAGTGACTGAAGTAGAACTGTAACAGAGTGACGTAGAATATGAGATACTAAGAGCTATGAACATAAAGATAAAACAAAAAGAGCAAAACTTAAATACTCAATCCAGCACCAAAGTGTTCAGACTGTAAAACTTATAAACTTAATTTAGTTAGAATTATTTATAATTCCAATTCAGGGCAGGTTGCATGATATTTATTTTAGTATCAATCATCAATCATAGGAAAAAAAACTCAAAGTTGGTTTAGCTATGCATCACACCTAAATCTCGCAATTTCTCTCAGTGGTCCACCGATACCACATCCAACATCCAACACCTAGAACATATACAAAGTTATCATTCATTATTTGAAATGAATGAAGTAAGTTTCTCCATCTCTGTATGGACCAAGACAAACCTTCTGTCCAGGTTTCAAACCTAATTGTAAAGCAAGGAAGTGCTCGTGCCTCTTTATGCTCTCCCGCAGAGACTCGCCATTCCATCTATAGCGGAAAATAAGCATGTTTAGATTTGAGATTGTGAAAACAGACACACATTCTGGTCTACTGAATGAAGAAGGAAGATAATAGGTCATACCTAGGTGCAAAATGGAAAGACTCTCCCCAGCCGAACTCGTAAAAGCTCGTAACAAGATCATAGTATTTATTAACCTAAGAAGATACATGATAAGTCTAAAACCAAAACCAAAATGGCAAAGAAAACATGAAAATGAACAAGGGTGTGATTCTACTATATGAGAGAAGGCAATCTTCTCTTACCATGTCAGAGTAGTTGGCTTTTCTCTCCTCCTCTTCACCCCCATAACAAACATGGTACTTCTCATACCTGATTCAACAATGTAAAACTAACACAATGAAGTTATGACAACAAAGATATAGCAGACTACCATGAAAATGAAAAAGAAAAAATCAAGCCATTCATCCAATTCATGAAATCCTGCATAGTTCTCTTTTCCCACCGTGGACTACGTTTCATAACGAACAACATTGCACAGTACACAATCCTAGAATTCCATGTTTCGTTCAAATCATCTACATCTAAAATTAATGAAACAGATCAAGGCCCCATATCCCGATTACACAAAAAAAAAAAAAAAATACAGAACATGCAGTAGCTCAGGCGTAGAATTCGAAGACAGATGACACTATAAGAATGAGCTAGTTGGTTTGGCTTGAAATAATAGGGGAAAACAGTTGGGGAGGAACTCGAACCCCCATTAACAGACCATCTTAGCTCGAGAAAAAGAAACTTGTGGGTACAGAGAGAGAAAAGGAATGTTTACTTTTCAACCGCGGAAAGGACCTCGCCCTTGTCCAACTTGCCGCCGAGGCCCGATGCAAGATCCAACGCTCCAGCTTTCGACATGGCGGGCGGCTCGGAAAACAATCAGTCTTGGAGATCTAAAAGAACAAATTATGAAAAAAGAAGAAACGGAATCAGAATCAGAATCATAATCGAGAACTTTGGCTGTGCATTGTGTTGTTGAAACTCGAGAGAATCTGGGTCTTGAAGAACATTACGTCAAAAGCCGACGATCTGAGAGATGGCAGAGGATGAAGACGTTAGTGAAAAACGAGAAGTAAATAATGAAAATCCGAAAGGAATCTTCACAGAACAATCAATGCCGGACGAACAAAAAAAACCCAAAAAGAAAAAAAAGAAAAATCTGGCATAAGTAAGAATCTTTTTCCTCACTTCTGGTCAGGAACAGCGCATACTCCACGTTTGAGCGAAATTTAACCTTTCTTCGACGCAAGCAGGTTTTAAATATCTACATCATCCTCTATAGAATTGTCGATATCTCAATTTTATTAAAATATCTATAAAATTATCGATAAAACATCGATGTTAAATATCTTTTCAAAAATTAGAAAAATAGTCATACCTTAGTGATAAATAATTGACATATATCTCCCATCACAATCCTAAATTCAATCTCTCATTCCACTTGTTATATTAAAAAAATTTAAATTAACACAAAATGTTTCATATTTTGAAACAAGTTAAAAATAATTAATATATTAATATCACGTTTATATCAATGAGATTTTGTTAATATATTTTTTTTTATATTTTGTCAATTTTTTATTTCTAATATTATGGAAATGTCGATTTATTTTTTAGGTTGATGTCGAACTCATAGATACATAAAAATGTCAATGAAAATGTCAAATATGTCGATAAATATTTAACACTAAATGTGTTTATGGAGAATAAATATAATAAATTAGTTTAAATATTAGGGTCTCCTGGCCTAGGTCATTGCTTAATATTGAGAATTTTTTTTTTTTGGCTAAGGTAATATTGAAAATATTAAGAAAGGGTCCCGTATTTATGTCTCACCCTTTTACGGTAAAAGTTAATATTTAAAAAGGGACATGGTGAACTGGATTATCATGTTGCCGCGTATTTGAAAATACAAGTTTTTTTAATGAAACAATAAATTATTGTAAATTTAAATAAAACACATCAAATAATTTTACCAAATAGTATCATGAAATTCTAATAATATACCAAAGATGCATAGCAACAATCGACTTCAATGATTTTAAATTTTACAAACAGTAAGTTCTGACGATAAGTAAACTCATTTTTAGAAACTAATAGATAAAAAATTAAATTAATGTAAGCAGGTTTCTGTAAGGATAGAAATGTCAAGGTTTTGGAAGGTCTATAAAAATATCGATAAAATATTGATGTTAGATAGATATTTTTGAAAGAGCTATAAAAAAAATTTTGGTAAAAAATATTTAAATTAACAAATAAGTATTTCATCCTTTCAATATAAGTTAAAAATAATTAATAGAAAAAAAAAAACACTTTTGGTCCTGAGGTTTGGATGCGATGTTAATTTGGTCTAGAGTTTCTAAATGAATACTTTTGATCCCTTAGATTTGAAGTAGATATCAATTTGATCTTTCAAATTACACACTTCTAATCTCTAAAGTCTGAGAATTGATTCTAAACGGTCGTATTCTTCAACCCTTGGTTGTCTGACAATTAATAGGTGATTTTGGAAATTTCTAAATTACTTTTTTTTTAATGATTTGTAAATAAAATATTAATTTTTACATAATTATGTTACGTGAGCTGGCATTTTGAAATTTATTTTATTGTCTCTTCATCTTCTTGCTACCATCACGCCCACCTTGCCGTTGTCGTTGTCATCCCCCGCCTCGCCGCCCACCACAGTGCTGCCGTTTCCCATCGTTGATGTTACTACTCACGGGAGAGAGGGAAAGCTCCTCCATCTCTCCCTCGCTCCAGATCGAGAGAGGGAAACTCTTCCTTCTTTTCAGTGGACGTCGACGACAGACGACGATAGGTGACGATGGTCAACGATACTGACAGTGGACGGCAGTCAGAAGATGAAGAGATAATAGAGAAGAAATAAAAAGTAACAAAATTATTTAAAAATTAATATTTTTTTAAAACCGTAAATTAGAAAAAGACCAGTCACCTGTTTATTGCGACATATTTTTTAATTAAATCAACTACAGGGACCATGAAACTTGCCATTTCTCAGTATTTCACTCATAAAAATACGTACAGAATCATGGCTTAGGTATCACCGAAAGGGTAAAATAATTTTTTTAGTACAATAATTTGTATATATGAACTTTCAATCTCGAAAAAAGAAGTATGTGTCGATTATGTGCGAGCGTTGCTCATACTGGTAAACCATATAAATGTAATAAGTGAACCCTTTTAATTTTAGTCTCTTATTTATCTTGGTGTCAAAACGTATTGAATTTAATATGTATTTTTTAATTAAAAATAAAAAGACATAATTTAAGTATCATCTGAGGTTAATATCATCTAAAAAAAATTGATCAGACTTTTATAATAAAATGTAACGCCATAAATCTTACCATTCATTTTATGAATAAATTAAAAAAAACTTTTAAATTAAATATTTTCACATTTTTTTATTGTTAATTTCATGAATGTATTTAAAATATTAGTTTCACAGGTGTATTTAGATTTTTATTTTAAAATTTATTCAAATATTAAAAGTGAAAAATAAAAATCATAAATTTTAAAAGTTAGCGTTTCGAATAAAGAACCTATAAATATTTATGTGGTAATGACAACTTTATAAATGCAGTTCATTATTAATTTAAATATATTTTTATATTAATTTTTTTATATATAAATGAAGGTAAAACTATCCCTATTATACTTTTTATAATTATCGGAGCAATTAATTTTCATTTACCAATTTAATTTTATAACTGTTATAAAAAATAAAAGATTAACTTAAAAAATGAAAAGTTATGAGTTTTAAAATGAAATGTCTAGGATGAATGTAAAAATATATTTTTTTAATTTTGATTGGTCATTAATATTTTAGGTGGTAAAACTAACATTATTCTACTTTTCATAAGGATGGGAGTAATTAATTTTTATTTACTAATTTAATTTTATAAACATTATAAAAAGTTTTGAAGATCGAGGAGTTCGTTCACATCTGAAGAAGTCGGAACAGATGTGCTCACGGTTTGACAAAGTCATCGGCATTTTCTGGAAGTTGGAGGTGCTCTGGACCGTCGGGGCTTTCTTCCTTAATGGGAGATGATGTTCGTGCGTGCTAATTTTTTTAGTTTTTTAATGTTTCTGTCTAAGAAAAATGGGAGAGAGACTTGGAATTTAATAGAGACCAACAGGTAGAAGAGGGAGAAACTTAAAATAGTGGAGATCTGAACTTTAAACAAAAACAGAGAGATAATATTACTCTTGACAGTTTAGTTATGCTTGCATATATGTGCCCTTAAGTTAGGCTCGATTTTCACATGACCATGAGTATTTAATTCTTCAATCGGTGGTCATCTACTTTTAAAAAAAATAAAAAAATAAAAAATAACCCTATGAGTTTTCTCCCAAAATTTAAACATCCAAGTATTTAAAAAAACTCTTTGATTTGTTTAGCACAAAAAAACTCTCTGATTTTATCTTGAAAAATAATGGTGTCAGGTTATTCTTCAATCCTCATTTGTGAAAGAAAAAAAAAATCAATAATAGTAAATATAATTATATTTTTATTCAAGAGTAGATAATAACCTTCATGCTATTTTATTAATATTTGAAATAATGAACATTACACAATGAGAGTTTAACGTGATTTCAAGTCTCAATAGATCTTATACATATAATCTCTAGAATTATGGGTTTGAATTTATTTTCTCACGTTAGTATTGATTTTTTTTTTTTTTTNATTCAAATTAAAATCAAACTCACATCTAATGCAAAATATACCAAGAAAAATCAAGCTTATGCTATATTTGAAAAGAAGGTAAAGTTGTGACATTTTTTAAAATGCTAAATTCATGTTTTAGTCCCCCCATGTTTATGTGTTCTTTTATTTATTTAATCCTTATTGTTTGAAAAGTTTCAATTTTATCATTTATATTTTAACATTTTCTAATTTAGTTAGTCGTTCACTATTGATAAATGTAAAAATTGGAGCTAATTGTAAATTGAGATGACATAATACTTAATAAATTGTACAATTAGAGGAGAAAAAAAGTCATCTAACCGAAGAAAATTCCTAATGCATCCTCTAAATTTCTAAGGAACTAGTAGAAATATTAAGTTTTTTTCATCTTAATTATTTTTTCCCTCTAAATTTCTACAAGTTCGTTAAGTATGATGTCGTATAAGTTTATCATGGTCAATTTTAATATTTACTAATAGTGAGAGACTAAATTAAAAATGTTAAAACATAAGGGACTAAATTGAAGATCTTTAAAAAATATACAATTAAGTCGTAAAAAAAAACTCTAAAATATTAGAGACTAAAATATATATTTAGTATTTTATTTAAAATATGTATTAAATTTATGCTCAAGAAAAAAAAAAAGACTATAATAAGATAAACTTGCAACCTATTAGAGATATATATCAATTATCTGCTTTAACATATTTAATCCTTTTTAATACTTAAAAAAAGCTTGACTTCAAAGGGTAAGGTTAACCATATTCAAGATTTAAGTTAATAGATTATGATATATTTGACAATTATATTGGTTTATATTCAATCTTTACTGTAACTTGAGAATCCGAGGAAATTCTTTAGGAGACTTGCTCTATAACTGGTAATGTGAAAATAGAAATCTAAGAACAAAAAATTCAATAAAAAAACAAATTTGTATTAACGTATATATTATAATTTTTTTATTATATAATTTATAATATAGTATATTTTACATGTTTTTTAATTTAAAAAAAATGAATTTAGAACTTGAAATAATATATTTATAAAGTTTTTTTTTATCATTTCGATGTATTTTTTAATTTAAATTTAAAATCTAAAAATATTAAAAAACATAAAATATTGTATTTTCAAAATTTTCACTAATCGAATCACATCATCGAAATATAGTTTTTAAAAATAAATTTGCCGAAAGGATATCTTAGATTTCATTAAAAAAAAAGAATCTAGATGGCATACGAAACAAGCTCTTAACTACTCCTCAATTTTTGTAGAATTTAGGTTTAAATACTATTTTCGTATTTTACTTTTAACTTTGATTTATTTTGATCCATGTACTTTCAAAATTGTCTATTTTGATAAATGTACTTTGGTTTGGTTCTTGGTTTTTAAACTACTATTTTGGTCTCCATTTATAAAATTTTGACACAAATTTTATATACGATAAAAATATTTTACTGCAAATTCATAGTTACATTTAGAAAAAATTTAATGAGTGAAATATCATACTACAAATTTAATTGAAATAAATGGGATGAAAATGAAATGAAGAGATATTATGAAAGTACGAGGATGAAAAGGTATTTAAATCTATAATTTATTTAGTGGGCACGGGTATTAAAGAGTTAAAGTTGAACATATCTCTTGAATTAAATGTTTGAGATATTAATTTTCTTTTTAAATAGTGCTCCTTGGTTTAGCCCTCTATACGTCATTAAATGTTATTCCAAGCAACATTTTGTATACCTAATTGTTGTACTATTAGAAAAAAAATAGAAAAACATTTTAGAGTTATTTTCAAAATTTTTAAAAGTAGTTTCATCCATGAAACCATATAGCACTAAAATCATGAATTACATAAAAATTCTCGAAAATTATTTTAATACTGTGATAGTATGACAAATTATAGCAAATATTAAAGAACGATATAGAATCAATAAAATAAAATAATATATCATTTAATGATGTGTCAAATCATGAATGGTAGGAACATTTAGATAGTATTAGATAGATAATTTTCTAAACTCTCCTAAAAAAATCCCCTTTCTTAGCATTTCTTTCTAATTTGTCCAAAAGACTTTTCAAATTTAATTGAGAAAACATCTAGTTGGTCCTTTTGCCATTTTTCTGAGAATAAAATGGAGAAAAAGAAAAGGAAATGAAGGAAATCCCAACCCATGATTGAAAAGGGAGTGGACAAAAAAAAAGTACATTTTTTTCCTTCTATTCTACAATAATGTTCTGTCGACAATATCGTTTTAAAATTTTTTGCAAAAATATATTCTTCTCTAACTGTTTTCAAGAATAATTCTTGGAAATAGTTTGTCGTCTCTTCTGGATGATGTGACAGTGCAGATCGTCTCTTGAAAAAACGACATGTACGGTTAGAATTTTTTTTCTTTTTTTTTTTTTTTTACTAAATCTCACTATGTAGTCTATTGAAGGGACAACCAAAAGTAGAGTTAAAAAATGAATGCAATAATTGAGGAAGTTTCCCCTAGGGTAAGAGAAATATTAAGGTCTACGCATCCATAATTTCTAAGAACAAAATATATGTTATATACAACATAGCTAATTAATTAGCAAGTCTATAGAGTTGCTCAAGGTGGAAACGTAACCCTTTTTTTTCTTTTTTTTTAAGGTATAATATTAATAGCTACTCAAGCTATGCCTACTTATACTACAAACTACCTTAAATTCTCCAAAGGTTAGTTACTTGTTGAGAATTATTTTAAAAATTTTATGGGATTTACTAGGAAAAAAAATTCTGGAATTTTGTTGATGGGATTTACTAGAAAAAAATTCTTGAAAATATCAGCCAACATAAGTAATTGGCACCCGACGAAGAGGTAATAGTTCAAATCATTCACCCCTACTTGTTGTACTCATTAAAAAAAAAGAAGTCTGGAAAAGATCTATGTGGATCGAAACTCGAAACAGTTAATATTTACTTAATATTTTTTTTTATCAAACCCTAAGTCTCATCTAACTACAAATTTAAACATAACTTAGTGATCAACAAAACACATTTAGGCCATTTTTTAGAAAGAAAAAAAAAATCTTCTAACGGAAAGATAAGTACTTATAAAACAAGTTGTTTGGCAAATGTTCTCCAAGCGAGTTTATCTTTTTATTTAGGCTTTTTTTTTTCTGCACTTTTCCTTTAGTAATAATATCTGGAGTGTTTAAACTAGCCAGGAGAGTGCATTCGCTTTGAAATAACTTTTTGAAAAATTATCTCTCAAGTATATATGTTCTTTAAAAATGAATTTCAAAGCAATCTTATATTTCAAAAATGTTTTGCCAAAGCGAGCGCATCTAAGTGATAATTAACATATATCTCATACCACGAGGTTATGAACTCGATCTCCCACCCGTAACGCAAAACATACCAAGAAAAATCAAACTTTTTGAAAAGAACATAAAAGTTGTAACATTTTATATACTTTGAAAACATTTTACTACAAATTTCTAGCTAACATTTTAAAAAATCTAGTGAGTAAAATGGGATGCTAAAAATTTAATTGAAATAAATGAGATGAAAATAAAAATGAAAAGACGTTACGTAAGTACGGATGACAATATATTTAAATCCATAATTTATTTAGTGGGCACGTCTATTAAAGAGTTAAATTGTTTCTAAAAAAAAAGAGTTAAATTGAATCCCTCTCTTTGAATTAAATGTTTGAAATATTCGGGTATTTTTTTTATTAATAGTGTTCTTAGGTTTATAATTTCTATACTAGTATTATTAAAATAATTAAGTGTATTGTAACAATATTTTAGGTATCTAGTGAGATATAATCCCACTCTACTCGTTGTACTAAAATAAATTAAAAAATATTTTGGAATCATTTTCAAAAATTTTAAAAGTATTTTCAAGTATGAAACTATACAATATTAAAATCATGAAAGCATAGAAATTATTTTCAAAATGATTTGTCAATTATTATTTCTTTAAAATTAGAGGCTCAATCCTTCGTTATCATATTTGTTGTTTTAAAAAACGATAACGTAACTATTATCATCTTTTTCTCCTTTTTTTTTTTGAAAATTACTATCTATAGGCCCTTGTAATTTCTCAACTTTGGTTAATTTTAACTCCGTATCTTCCAAACATGAATTTTAGTCTGTGTACTCTAAAAAACCTACCATTTTAGTTCTACATTTTCCCTTTTTAGATCATAATTTTAGTACAACTCTTGAAATGTAGTCATAAATTTGTATTAAAGAGATTTTATTATGTTAAAAATCTTGTGAACAAGAACTAAATTGGTAACTTTTTAAAAGTATAAGAACCAAAACCTAGGTTTTAAAAAGTACGGGTACTGAAACGAACAAAATAATTACAAAGATAAAAATAAATATTTTGAAAATATAAAAACCTTTAAAAAGAAAAAGAAAATTAAAAGGTTCTGAAACAAAGAAAGTAATGAAAATTAAATATTGTGACGGGGACCAGAGCTGAAAAATGGAAGACAAAAAAAGATTGGTAATCTTCCTCAAAAAATGCAGTTTTCCAATTGTTTTGCTTTTTTGTGAATTCCACAGTTATAGAACAAAACCTGAAAAAGCTGTCAATTATTGCAGGAATGTAAAAGAAATTAATGGTATGTTTGAGCCAAAATCACTTCATTTCTATTTTTCCGGGATTGTTCTATCCCAGTCCAAGATTCATCCAAATTCCTTTCTTTCTTTTTAATTATCACGGGTACTCTTTCTAAATTAAATATCGTATATTTATGTAATTTTGGTTCCAAATTCATTTAATTAAATATGGATTTATACCATCTTAAGTTGATATTACTAAAAATTTGATTTCTATATTAGGTTCATAATTTATTCTTCAAATTAAAAAGTTTTTAGATTTTTTTTCAATGAATAATTGTTTTGAATTCTTTACTTTTAAAGTTAAAGATTTTTTTTTAAACATAATTGACATATATTTTCAAGTATAAATTGTGACTTCATCCCTCCATTCAAATTTAAAAATTTAAGATTTTTTTTTTCATATTTAGATTAAAATTGAGGAGGGAGCGGTGTTCCTATTTATTTCGAGACTCAACACAACTCATACTCATCCTTCTCCATCGGAATCTCAATAGGTGCCCTAACCCTAACCACCTCCGATTCCGATTTCTGACGACGGCGCGTTATTTTTTCAGGAGTCTGCTAAGAGATAAATGTCGAAGGACGGAGCGCTCGATCTCGCCTCCGGCGTCGGCGGAAAGATGAGCAAAGCCGACGTTCTCTCGGCCGTCGAGAAGTATCCTCTCCCTCTCTCTCTCTCTCTCTCTCTCTCTCTGCAAACTTTCTGTGCTTTCTCCGTTTCTCGTCTTCTCCCCCAAGTCTTTGACTCCGAGGGTTTCTTTTCTCCGTTTTGGTCCGGTTCTTTGGGTTCGGTCTGATCTCGCCAAGTTCTGTCTCTCGATATTCACAAAATTGGGGAAACTGAAGCCTAACGGAATCATTCGAATTGGGGAATTTTGAAAAAAAAAAGGGTCAAATTACATAAATTAACCATGATTTTACCATTTATTTAAAAAGTACACCTATCCATTTAACGGTTCAATAGATTTTTTATATTTCATAAACGAAAATATTGAGCAAGAATCTAAAACCACGTGATAATTTCAATCACAACGAGAATATTATTAAATTAATATATTTTATGAAATTAACAACAATTTAATTGTCAGATCATTAATCAACTACCACTCACTCCAAAGCATCTTCAAGATTATTTAGAAATATTTTATAAAATTTAAGAATTAGAAATATATGTTTAAAACTTCGGTTATCAAATTGACACTCATTCTAAATCTTACCCGTTATTTGCTCCGAATTTGTGATGTGTTCTAATAGAATTTGAGAGATATTTAGCTGTGCTTTTTCCCATTTGTTTCTAAAACATGTTTTGTAAATTGATATAGAAAAATGGGTTTGTATTGTTTTTAATTTTGAAATTGGGTTTCTGAAAATAAACTTTATTATTTTGTTTTCATTTATTTTTAAATTATAAAAACACAATGGAGACAGTTTATAAACAATGGAAACAAAAAAACAAAACATTATCTATATTTTTAATTGTCTTTTATTGTAAAAACTTATTTTATTGTTTTTTTAAATAAGACTACACGTGTGTGTTGGTTGGAGCTGTATTATATTTAATAAATAAATAAATTAACTCATAAATATTTTTTAAAAGGAGTTCTGTAATATTTATAATTCACTGAAAAATACACCATATAGTTCCCAGAGCCAATGGTCGAGACAAGAATCGAAAAATAATTTTTTTTTAGTGGTCAATTTGAAAATACTTTGAAAAAGTTTAGTATTACATGAAAACCATACTCGGTTACCTTCCTCGCCTGCCACGTCAACATCATCGAGATTAAAAATAAAAAAGATTAAGGGAAGGGAAGGGTGTATGGTTTAATGGCGGGTAAATTAGGGTTTAGTTTTGAGGAACGTGGTGCAGGTACGAGAAATACCATGGGTTCTACGGAGGCGAAAAGGAGGACAGGGAAGCCAACTACAGGGACATGGTAAGAGGCAACTAATAATTTCCTGTTATTTGTTCTGATCGATCTTCGCCATATCTAATTATCTGTATTTTAATTTTTAGGTCAACAAATACTACGATCTCGTGACCAGCTTTTATGAATTCGGTTGGGGAGAGTGCTTCCATTTTGCTCCTAGGTACCATCTTCCTCCTCTCCTGCATTTTAATGAAAAATGCTTTTCTCCTGAGTGCCACTGAAAAGATAAGCTTTGTAGATGGAGTGGCGAGTCTTTCCAGGAGAGCATCAAGAGACACGAGCACTTCCTTGCTTTACAGTTGGGTTTGAAGCCTGGGCACAAGGTTCTGGATGTTGGATGTGGCATAGGCGGACCACTTAGAGAGATTGCAAGATTCAGGTGCTCTTAATTCTCATCATTGCCACGTGTATATATATATATATATATATATTTTTTTTTTTTTATCCGTAAGTGTCTAGGTGAGTTTACGCGCACCTCAACTAATCTCAGTGTCTAGGTGAGTTTACGCGCACCTCAACTAATCTCACGGGCAACTGCCTGACCCTACCAAAAAACACATTAGAATTACTAATTCCTAAAGTAGATGGTCATCATGGAATTTGAACTCATTCTCTTTTGGGTCGGTGAGCCACTCATGATGGTTGATCCTTAAGATATTTTTAGTTCTTAAATGGATGCCATACGGTCTTGACTAGGAATTATTTTAAATGTCTTCTTATTTCTTATGGAAGAGGAGTCCTTTGCATTTTTTCTTCTTAAGAGACAATTTCATTGATGGCATGAAATTACAAAAACGAGAGAGATCTCCATTTAGGTAGTTACAAAATAAGTCCCCGATTGGGTAAAAGATTATAAAAACTATAGTGATGAAAAGGGGGAGCATTTACGCTATGATATAACTAATCAAATCAGACTATATCATAAAAAAAAAATAAAAAAAATTAGGAAGAGAATTCTCCTCGTCTTTAGAGATTGAATGATTCCTTTCTTGTCGAGTGTGATCTAGAAAAATGCTCTCTCAAAAGGGTGCCTTAGGGTCGGGAGGAAAAACCATGGACCAATTGAAAGCATCGAGAAGACTTAGAGAGGTGATAAGAATGCTATTAGGATAGAATTAGGGTATATTAGTAATTAGTTGGGGAAGTTGTTATAAATAGAGTGAGTGGAAAAGAGAGGAGACGGGTAATTTTTTAGTATGGTTTAGGCTTGAGTGATCTCAAGAGGGGAGGGTCCAAGTACCTCGAGTCACTTGAGAGTTATTGTGTGTTGTTCTATCTTCTATATTTCAATATATTTCTAGTTGTTCGGGTTCTATTAGATTTAAGGTCGGAATTTGCAAGAATGCTCATTTTTTGAGTGAACATTTCAATTTTCCAGCTCAACAATGTTTTTGACTAATGATTGTTAGGATTAATAGTAGGATGATCTCAAATTGTATTCTTGATACTGCATGTTAATGTTATTGTTAATAATATTTTACCTTCTCAGCATCTCATATTCTATGTAAATCTGTCACAGCTATACTTCAATTACTGGGTTGAACAACAACGGCTACCAGATTACAAGAGGAGAGGTAATTTTTGGCCACGACCATCAACTTTTTGTTCTCTCTTATTATTTTCCCATCTGTCTATTATTTAGTTTTGCCTTTTTTTTTTACTGAGTTCTTATCTGAAGTAGTACCTACCTGTACTCTTCATTAACCATTTCACTGTTATGATCTTATTTTATTTCACAGGAACTGAACCGCATTGCAAAATTGGATGAGACTTGCAACTTTGTCAAGGTTTGTGTAGATTAAATTCAGCCTTTTGAAAATTTCTCGTGTCTCATGAGTTGGTTAAATCCTTCCTTGGTATAAATGGTCCCGATCACTAGATTTTGATTTCTGAATGCCATGAGAACCATTGCTTGCTTGATGGCAATAGAAATGGCTGAATTATGGGAATTTTCATGACATTAGAGTAACATTTTGAAAGTTTATTGACTGTGGTTTGTTCTTCTTCCGTATTTTATGAACATGGAATGATCAGTATTCCTCTACTAGAAACTCATAACCAAACTTCATATCTCGAACCTAGAACCGAGAAAGGCTAGATATGAGACCATATATGGCCTTTTATTTTTTTTTTAATTTTTGTTTCACTGTTGGAGCAAATAGGATGATCCAACTAAGGGCTGCCCCCTCTTCCCTTAATATGAACTTCTTGACATTGTGCCAAAAAGCATAATGTAAAAGCTTATGTTAACAAATCACATGATTCGTTTCTTATACATTCTACAGGGTGACTTTATGAAAATGCCATTTGATGATAACTCGTTCGATGCAATATACGCGATCGAAGCCACTTGTCACGCACCAGATGCAGTAGGTCCTTATTGTATTTGTTAAGTATGAGTGTACAGCAATAATTTCTGGTTTAACTGCCTGTTTTGCCTCTGCCAGTATGGCTGCTACAAGGAGATCCACAGAGTATTAAAGCCTGGCCAACATTTTGCTGGTTATGAATGGTGCTTGACCGACTCGTTCAATCCTAATGACCAAGATCACCAAAGAATAAAGGTTATCTTGCTGATTATCTATCATGTCCCCCTTTTCCTCTGAATCTGATACAGATTATATTCACAATTTTCAATTTTATAGGCTGAAATTGAGGTTGGCAGTGGGCTTCCAGATATCAAGACGATAGGAAAGTGCATAGGAGCTTTGAAACAAGCAGGTTTTGAGGTGGATTGGAAAATGATCTTTCATTTGATTATATATTTTCTTTTCAGTTAAGATAAGATACTATTTTGATCCATGTAATTTAAATTTTGGTTCATTTTGATCCATATACTTTTGACGTCTTCGGTTCATTTTAGCCCTTGTTCTTTCAAAATGTTAGCTTTTGTTCTTATACTTTTGAAAAAGGATCATTTTGGTCTCTTAATTTTATTTTAAGCTCATTTATTTTGTCACAATTTCAACACAACACTATTTATACTAAACATATTCCATTCAATGTAACAAAGATTTTATATGAAAGAGTTTTTGTTACGTGTAGAATTTGTGTTAAAATTTTGAAAATAGGGACCAAAATTGTCACTTTTTATAAGTTTAGAGATCAAAACAAACCTTTTGAAAGTATAGGGGATGAAATGAACCAAATTTGGAAGCATAAGGACCAAATAAACCAAGATGAAAGTACCAAAATAGTATTTCAACCTTTCTTTCCACTTTTTCATGAATGGGTAAAAGGTACCAGATCGGGTTTAAAGAAATGAGCTTATATATGTATATATATACTCTGCACTCTGTATAGGTTATATGGGAAAAGGACCTTGCTAAAGATTCACCTGTTCCTTGGTACTTGCCTTTAGATGGTGGCCAGTTCTCAATCACCAACTTCCGCGCTACAGCAATCGGGCGTTGCGTGACAAAGTACATGGTAAGTTGACTCGATTGTGATAAAGCTGAACCTCGACCTTGCTACCGTTGCATAATTTCGACTATGGATATGGAAGAAGCTGATGAATTGCTGGGTTTTTTCTTTCTGTAGGTGAGAGCTTTGGAGTATATCCGCCTCGCTCCAAAGGGTAGTGAAAGAGTTCAAAATTTTCTAGAGCAAGCAGCACAAGGGCTGGTTGAAGGTGGAAAGTGAGTATCATATAGCACAGTATTTTCATAAGATGGGATATTACATAGAAATTAGTAGGAACGCCTGAGAACTAAGCAAACCGAACCAATCCAGGTCGATCGGTTTGGTTGGACTGGTTTGACTTGTCAGAAATCAGAGTAGAAAAACTAATTCAGCAAGTTTGATCTACTCTTTAGTTGGTTTATAATCTGTCTCAAAGTTCTTATGAGAAACTTCAACACTAACTCACTCTTAGGAACATGATTTGCATTCATTTTTAGCTGCAGCACTCAGTTCTTTTTCTCATTAAACATGTACAACTCCCCAACGTGCTGATTATAATTCTACTTCGATGCTCCTACAGGAAAGAAGTCATGACCCCTATGTTCTTCTTCCTGGTGCAAAAACCGCTTTCGAGGAGCAAGTAAACCGACATTGGCGAGTAATTTGCTCCTATGGTTATATTATGATACGTAGTGTATTTTCATTTCTTACTGGCCTGAAAACCGTTAAGCGTGAGTAAGACAATATTAGTAAGTTATTAGTTACCATGGTTTTATGTAAGTTTAGCTGCAACTTTGATGAAACAAAGGTAGATTTGGTTTCATAGTCACATTTCTAGAGTTTAGGAAGTTTTCTTTAGTTGGATTACATTGGAATCATGTTCAAATGGTTTCCTTTGTTCCTTAAAGATCACTTGTGAAACGTTCTCAATCTCAGGTACTACTACAATTTGTCTTCTTCTGTTATCTGTAATGGCTAATTTGATGGGCTTTGATGTTTAAAGTTTTTTTTTTCCTTAAATCTATTTTAGGAATCCATATATCTTTATAGTTGGATATTCACTTGCCTCCTTAATCCTTGAGCCAAAACGACCTTCCTCTAAATAAATGCTTCTTTCTAGAGTAACAGTTTAGAATGACCTTTTGAAAAAAAAAATAGTGATTTTTAAATAAAAACAACTTTTTCTACCCTCATAGTTTTCTTAGTAATTTTTTTTTTATTGCTAAAAGCACTTTTAAAAAAATTTGTAGTGTTTTTGTAATAAATAAATTATTTTTAAAATATATGATTGCTTTCAAATTCATTTTTAAAGAAATTCTCAAAAGAGATAATTTTTCAAAAAGTTGTTTCGAAGTGATTGCACACTCGTAGTTTAGGCACGAGAGATTATTACTAAAAGAAAGGTACAAAAAAGTGCTTAAATGAAAAGATACACTCACTTAGAGAACATTTTCCCATTTCCCAAACAACTTGTTTTATAAGTATTTATCTTTTTGTTAGAAGACTTCTTTTGTTTTCATTTTTAGTTCAATAAATGTGGGATTTTAATCAAATCTTCAACCTCAGATAACAAGTAGCTTGTTCACCGAGCTTTGTTTAGATTTGTAGTTAAATGAGATTAGGGTTTGATAAAAAAATAAATAAATATTAATTGTTTCGAGTTTTGATCTACATAGATATTTTCAAGATTTTTTTTTTGAGTCCAACAAGTGGGGGTAACGGATTTGAACTCATGACCAATAATTGTTGTGCCAATTATTGTTGAGTTAAGCTCATAGGGACATATATTTCCAATAACTTTTTCTAGTAAATCCCATGAAAAATTTAAAATGATTCTCAACAAGTAACTAATCTTCGGAGAATTTAAGGTAGTTTATAGCAAAGTAGACCTAGTTTGAGCAACCATTATACCTTCCAAATAGAAACCTAACTTCAAATTCAAATACCGAAAGTAGATGTAATGTGCAGCAAATAAAGCAAGCCAATATAACCATGATCCCAAAGTGAAATACAACTTTCTAAGATGATTGGTAATCCGAAGAGGATGCTCAGGTTCGAACAGTTTGTGCATAAATAAATTGAATTCAGGAAGCAAAATTATGTCAAGTTTGTAAAAAAGCCGAGCAAAGGTTGTAGAAATATTGGATTTTTTGTTGAAAATATATTGTTTATTAGCTCACTACTGGTTTTCACCACGTTAAACCAACAGCACAAAGACTCAAAAGTTGTACATGAACAAATAAACCTTGCAGAAGCACTCCCCAAGGGGGATGGGATCAATAAACACAGGCATGGTCCTCAGTAACGAAATGTTTTTAGTGTTCAAAACAAAAACCAAAAGTAATTTGCAACAGTCAACAAAAATGAAACTGAACTGTATTGATAACATTTTGAAAACAAAAATCACACTTAACAAGGAAAAAAAAATCATCAATTACGAGCTCAGATAACTGTATAATTAAAATGAACCTAACCATTTACCTGAATAAGCATCATGAAGCAACAAATTCAGACACAATTAGCCCTAACTTCCTTCAAAATAGCATCCTAAGACCCTGTACACCAAAGAAGCCACAGAAATTAAATTGAATTGATTTGATTGTCTCTAGATAGAATAAATTGAACTTACTCAAAACTGGACCTATTCGGGAAATAAAAATATTCCTCTGCTCCGGCTTGGACACAATCAGATAAAGAAACAAATGGTTCAATGTATCAACTCAGCCGTCGTCTCCGCCGCCTTCAGAGACAACATTGACCAACCGCAAAGCTAAAATGTTGACATTGCCGTGCGCCTTGGAATATAGAAAACGGTGAAGGATCGAAGAAACGAAAAGGTAAAAACAACTTCATCGGCAGTAAATCCTAATCTAGGGTTTGGCGATCGGAACCAGGCGTCGTTATGGAGATGTTAAGACTCATCATGTTCGTTATTGGAGGGAGCGGAGGATCAAAGAGTCGAGGGCGGAAGAAAATCGATTTCTTAGAAATAAAGTAACAACACAATGGGCCGGACTTGATTAATGTGGAAGTGGCCCAACAAAATACCCATCACTGGGCCCGAGGGAAGTAAGCCCACAACGATTAACAGAAAATTTAACAACTACCAAAAATAAGAAACAAACAATATAAATTGTTGCTAAATACTCTAATAAAATTTGAAACAATAAACAATAAATGCAAACGTTACACAATCCTAAAATTAACTAATTCCTCATGGAAAATAAATACTCCATTATTTTTTTAATTGTAGGATGATTTTCATTTTCGTAAAATTACACAATCCTTAATTCCTCGTGTGTGTTTTTTAAATAATTCCATGTGTACGGTAATTGTTTTTTATTTTTTAAAAATAATATATTAATTAAATCCTAAAATTAAATACATAGGTCAATAATATACAAAAAACCAAAAAGCATCATATGATATAAATATAAAGTATAGTTTTCCCTTTTTTTCTTTTTATATTTGTGAGTGTTCGGGTCGGTTTACGCACACTTCGATTAATTTCAGCCGCTTAATCCCACGATATTTGGTACCAAAAAATACATATGAATTAATTTTCTAGGTAGGTGACCCTAATAAATTTTTTCTTTTTCACAATATTTTTCTACCAATGTGGAAAAAGATTATACTCTAAAGAAAAAAACACGGGTAAGAAGATTCCGCTATAATAATAATAATAATAGAAATGAAAATAGATTATTGAAGCAAAATAGAAAATAATGATCAAGTTGTACTGATATTTGTTGGTAATCTCAGTACAACTCGGTCATTATCGATCATCTCCATAAACAAGCTGCTCAAAAATCAAAATGTTGTTATTCACGACTTCAATTTGTATTGGAAATTTTCCACCTAGACATAATCTCGACACTAAAATTTTTCAGAAAAACGATTGAAATATCAAATTGGTTTAGCTTCAATTGTTTGGATTTATTCAAATGAAATAATGTATTTTAAGAAATTAAAAATATATTGATTTCTTTGAAATAAATGACTAATGGTGATTGTCTTGTAACAATACGTCGATTGTTTCAAAATATTGATTTTCTTGAAATAAATGACCAATGGTTACTTTGATTATATCAGTTGTCTCGAAATATTGGCTTCTTTCGAATAAAGGTTCAATGGTTGTTTCTATATGTTGGTTGTGTTATATATCAGTTGCCTTGAAATAAATGTTGGTTGTGTAGAGAGCGAAGAGATGGAATCAGAATGGAAGGAATGGAATGTTGGAGACTGCTTTAAATGGTAGCTTTGGGTATAAAGTGGGACCAGCTCAAATATCAGGTGCTGCTTCGTTTTTACGTAATTCCTTGAGTAACAATATGTCGCTTTTAGCTCTGGACTGTTTTGCTTTTGAATTTGATGTTATAGCATCAACGATGCTAGAACAAAACATTCAAAGTTAGAAATATTTCGTATAAATCACATCATCATCAAACAATGCAAGGATGCTTGTGAATGTCAATAAACTAAGCATAAACATGTTGCTTATAGCTTCTTAATCAATATTTTTATCTACCCAAGATATTGTTCCTGGCAAAAATCATATTCTTCCTTCCAAAAATCTCTCTCTTAAGGAGAGTGTCAATTGGCTAAGCTGACGAAAGGACACTTCATCAGGGTTGCCTTTCCAACACAATCTACGATAGTGCACCGTCATTTCTAAAACCTTAAAGAGTCATTGAAGTTCTGTTGAAAGCCCCGTCGCTTCATTCCTAGGCATGCAAAATTATAATCTCTCGGATATAGCTTGACCATTCACTGACTTGGACGTTGGAATGTCTTCTGTTTTGCAGCTTCCTTAATCATCACAGTTTCATTCGTCTGTCAGGTCATCGTCCTTCACCCGAGCCGAGGTTCACAAACTTTGGTCAAATTCTTGATCAAACACTAAATATTGGTTTTCTAAAAAGAGGATAATGGTTGTCTTGATAGGTTGGTTGCCTTGTAATGATGGTTGTCCCAAAATAATTATTCAATATCATAGGCAATTTTGTTGATATAGTTGTTGCTTGGATAAGATTGTTGCTTCTATGTCAGTTGTCCCTAAATGATGGTTTTCTGGACGTAATTGAAATTTTGATATAGTTGGTTGCCTCAATTTAACAAATTTTAATGGTTTCTTTGATATACTAGTTGCTTGGTTGACTCGAAATGTTGATTGCCCCTACAATAGTTGCCTTAATGTAATGCAACCTTCACTATAATGATTGACTCAATATTTTGCTTCACAACTATAAACTAGAAAGATAATGGGAGGTGATGACGTTATTGCTTATTAAACTATACTGGATGGATGATCTTGTCAACTTGTGCACATCTCAGCTAATCTCACAAGCAGCCGTCGACCCTAAACATTTGGTGTCGCGAAATAATGACTTAATTTCTTAAATAAGTGATTTGTCATCATGAAGTGTTTAGTTGTTTGGTCATCATGAGGTTTAAACTCATTCCCTCCCAATTTACTTAGCCCATTAAATTGAATCAACGAGCCACCCATGATAGTTCACAATGAGATTCTTATTTTTTTCACAACTTTACAATCACAAGATTTTAAGTTTTATAAAGCTCGTTTGATAACATTCATGTTTCTTTTTTTTAATAAATGAGAATAAGAAACTTACATAATTGTAAAATATTTAGATTTATTAATAAAATTGAAAACGAAAAACAAGAAACGAAACATTACCAAACGGCTTGGTAGTAACCTCGTCCAAACAGTTTTCTTCTGTTGGCAAACTCAATGCGAGTGCATTGAATTATTTTTTTGCTCTATCTTTCTGCCAGACAAACGTGCATGTTATTCTATTTTAGGTATTTGGGACAGATAATATTGGTGTTAATGATGCCAACATTAAATGATAATTTGAGACACTGATTTGAAGGTGACATATTCAGCTCATTCTCTCTTCATTTTTTCAAAATATTTAAAATTTGGTTAAAGAACACTTTCCATCCATGTACTTTAGCTAAAGTAACAATTTAATCCCTAAACTTTAGTTTTGTAACGATTTAGTCTCTATATTTTCAAATTGGTAACAATTTAGTCCTTGTAATTTAAAATTAGTAACAATTTAATCTTTATCGTAAAACTTTTTTTTGTTAAGTTTCTTGCATGTATAGATTGATAAACTAAAGAGTGATCAAAATATGTGTTTATAAATTAGAAATATTAAATTGTTATATAATAAAACTTGACGCTTAATTTTAATAAAAAAATTTACGATAGTAATTAAATTATTACAAATTTTAAACTACAGAGACTAAACTGTTACAAGTTAAAGTTGGATAACTAAATTGTTACTTTTGTAAAAACACAGGACTAGACATGTTTTTTAACCCTAAAATATTAAGTTATCAGTACTTTGTATCTCTTTTCGAAATAAAATCTTATTATTCCTTCTCCATTACTAGAGAGAAATATATATATCACCTTACAAATATTGATGATCAACATTCAAACTAAGATCATGGATAGTATGACATAAGCTACAAGAAAAGAAAACCAGTAAAAACTTCCCGAGACAGAGAACTGCAAATAGTTCAAGAACACACAGCTAGCCTCATCATCAAAGGTTTTAATTACAAAAGAGAGGGATGTAGTATAGATCCAGCACCCGTTGCAACATCTACGTCTATAGCGGTGAATAGCGCTTGATATCGAAGCGAAATCGAGGGCAGGCAGCCATGGAAATGGCATCTATTGCGCTAGAACAACACGTACATCATCGAGTACGGGACCGCAGAGGGATCCATAATCGTCAGTTCTAGTGTGGTAGTATGAGCTGAAGAATGTGAGCCTAGTCCTATATGAGATGGCTTTGAACTTGAGAATGGCAGTTTTGTAGAGGCCTTTTCCTTGGGATTGGAAGGGGACTTTGACAGTGTCTTTAGCAGCAAATGCTTCCACCATCATTGATCCATGGCATCCGTTCTTGGCGTCGCCGACTTTGAACGTAAGAGTGTAGAGTTTGTTGGGTACGGTTCTGATAACTTGAGCAACGGCGCTTTCTCGCCCTGCAACGAGCTCGATTGCAGCGAGTCCAGACGGGACATTGAAGTGCTTTGAATCAATGTATTTCACAGCCTTGAGGGACTCTATGATCCAGCCTGGGAGTGGAGATGTGAGGTCTTCTTGTCTTGGAGGAAGAAGAACTCCATTGCTGGAGTTTATCAACCGATGAGGACCGACCTCGAAGCTCGGGTTCCGGACCAAGTTATCTGCAACATTATGGTTAACAGGCATGGATCAATATTGGAAAACGAGTAAATCAGCATCGATTTAGCATGAAACCAAATTCACAAGATTTTGGCCTAACATCTTGAGAACTGTTCTTAAAACTGAGAAACAAAGATCATAGAACATTACAAGACGTGCATACGTTTTTGATGAACTAGAAATCAGAAACCAAATAACTGAGATGGTTAAATCTTGACTCAAGACCAAATATGTGTTGCGTTTGTGGGGAGGGGAATAGTTTAGCAATAAAACGATATTGATTCACTAGATCTTTCATCTCGTTTTCTTTCCTGGTTAACATTTTGTTAACCTAGAGCATTACTAAACACACACGTTTCTTAAATAAGCTAAGAATTAATGACTTTAATATGTTGTGGGGGATAGTTTTACCTCCAGTTGGCAATGGAGGGATAAGCTCTTTGATGGCAACAGCATCCAACAGAGGTCCACAAGCAGGATCTTCCTGAACTCCAGGATTGTAGAACGTAACCTTAGCGGAATCTGAGGGAGCTATGAATCCAAAGGCATAGACATCACCTCCATTGCTGCTGTACAGAGTTTGCAGAGGCAAACTTCCATTCTGGGGAGGCACTAACACAGCCAAAACTTCATCTTGCGCACATGTTCTTGAAGCTCCAAATGTTAGAGCATACAGAGACCCTTTTTTCACTTTTATGATCTGAGAGATTGAAGCCTCGTTGCCTAGCCTCACAGCGTGGACGCCATGAGCGACGGGGAAGAACATTCCTCCAGGTTGAGGCCCGCCAGAGATGTACTCAACCAAGCCATTGATTTCCCAGCTGGGCAGAGAGTCTTTTCCTACTATTACTGTTTTCTTTAAGTTGGTTTTTGCTGGTGGCTCCTCAAAGTTCCCATTTGCTAGAAGTCCTGTGGGAGAAAAGAAGCAGAGTTGAATGTTCAGAAATGGCAAATACAAACAATCCACATTGCTATCTCTTTCTCCATAACTAGAGAAAGATCCAACTCCCGACTGTTTGGACAATAAATCTCAACATAATTCTATGGACTGACATAACTCGCTTTAGTTTTTGTTGGGAACGCGATCAATGTCCCACGTAGACAAGGAAAGGAGAGATCTATGGTATATAAATGGAGGAGAACATTTCCATTGGTATGACATCATTGGAGTGAAACAAAAGCAAAATCGTGTAGGCTTAGACCCAAGTGGACAATATCAAAACATTGTAGAAACGTGGAGAAGACTATTGTCCTAACAGTTTCACTCAAAAGGTCACATGCTAG
Organism: Momordica charantia; assembly: GCF_001995035.1. The sequence continues at coordinate 205,799 of NW_019104579.1, forward strand.
TGGAAAGGTTCAATTTACTTATATATCAGGGATCTTTCCATTTTGTAACGGTTGTTCACATTCCAAACACCTAACACCAAGTTTGAATCTGGTTTAGAAGGAAAAACAAACTCCATGAAGAACAGATCTAATGGAATGGATCTCCCTAAGTAAGCAAAACGAAGTTGGAAAGCAGCAACTCAAAAATGGAAGTTGCAGGAGAAAACCAGTAGGATTTCACCATCAAACCCAGCACAAGAAATGGAAACCATAAAGCCAAAAGTTCACATTTCATCAGTAAATCCAACAAAGAAAATCCAAAACAGTACTACTAACAAGGAAAGCATTTCAAGTTAAGAACCCCACAAGAAAACATCAGTTCATATTCTCCTCATTCTGCAGCAAACTGTAAAAATGGCAGCACAAACAGCCAAACAAACCCACAAAAAACAGAAGGCCGATTCAGAAAATCAGGCAAAAGGGGTTCCGAAAAGGAGCATTATACCTTCCAAAATGGTGCCAGCGAGAGCAGAAGAAGCCAAAAGCAAGAAGAATGCGAGCAATGGCAGTGGAGAAGAAGCCATGTTCGGTTTACAGAGGAAATGGGGAAGAAGAGGGAAAAGGGTATATGGATGTGAGAGAAAATGGAGGTTTGGAGATGGGATTTATAGTGAGAGAAGAATGAACAAATCAGGAAGAAGCGAGGAAAGAGAAGAAGCTTTATTAGCAGAAATCGCGTTTAGTGAGCTGCAACCTGTAAAATGAGATTTTGAAACATGAAACACAGCTTGTGAATTTGTCTGCTTGCTTCCATTTCGAGACCGATTTTTTCTCCATGATTCATGGACTTGAAGGCGGGCAACCTCGTCATTTCACTTCTTTTCTCAAATACCATTTTTGTTTTGTACCATAATTTGTCCCTAATTTTCTTTCTATTGGGTTCAATTTCTATACTCTAGAGATGAAAAGTCCAACTTATATGTGAATTCATACATCTTAGTCTATAAATGTATGTTTTAAGGTAAAATTGTAACTTTGATCGTAAACTTTTAAAGTTGGATATACCGTTCTTAAATTTTAAGATTTTTATTTAATCAAGTCCAACGTTATTAAAAGATTCAAATAAATTATTGTTATTAACTCTATCTTATTAATATTCATGTCGGTAAACGATTGAATCTATTTGAAATCAGCCTATCAATAATTTTTAAACGTTAAACACCAAATTAAAATTTTATGAATCTTTTAGAAAATTTTAAATGTAAAGAACGAAATTCAATTAAAAGAATATATTACAATACTTTTAAAGTACTTGAACTAGTTACTTTAAAAATTAATGGATCCAAATAAAATACTAAATTAAAAGTAGGATTTAAACATTTAACAGATTTTAAATTTTGAAATAATTGGGAACATTTTTTTTTCTTTTGAAGTTATAAATTTATTTGCAATTAATGGCTTCCGTTGAGGAGGCAGCCAGTAATTAATGAATTATAACTTGTTGAAATTAATTAAACTGATAAATAATAATTTTAGGATTTATTTGAAAAAATGTCAGATGCTGTCTCTCAATGTAAATTAATTTGCAGAAAATAAATAAAAATCAAACCATCCTTCATACTAGGAAATTTCCCAACCGCTTCACCAACTTACTAATAATTTTTCTTATCAAGTGCTTTCTAAGTCATATTTAAAAAATAAATTTCAGATGAAAATTTAAAAAATTATTTTATCCTTAATGTAGACAACTTTTTTGGCAAATTATGTTATTGTCAAATAGAAAAGAAAATCAAAACATAGCATGAATAATGGGGAACGGGCATTTTGGTAAATAAGAAAAAGGTATTTTTTATTTTTTGTTATTTATTATTATTTTTTTACCACAATAAAAAGGTATTTTTAGATTCTGTATATTTAAATTTTGGTGTAAGTATAATTTACCTATAGATTAATTAATATTTTGTAGTAGCATAACATTAGGATTAATTGTTTAAGAGGATCTCATTATTACAAGATAAAATATTTGAGAATGGATTATTTATTTATATATATATATATAAATATATTTATTTATTTATTTAGTACGATTGGATTATTTATTAAAGTTTAATAATGTGCCTATGGAATTGGATTCTACTATCCACCTAGAAAAGTTATTTAATCGTTATGATTTATGACTTAGTTTCCTAAATTATAAACTATATTTTAGATCTAAATTTATATGTAGTTTAACTCATTAAGATAAAGAATTGTGCGTTCAAATTGATTAGAATTATTGTTTATTTCTTCCATCTTTTCCTCAACAAATATTCAATTTTGTTGCTCCCATCAATCATTCATCTTGAACTCTACCGTCTCATCACACTAACTCTGAAATGGGAGACGAGTGAAAAAATGGGRGAATGCATCCAGGACTGTATTAGACCTTTATCTATATAAAATAATATATAGATGTAAATCTTAAAAATATATTTTTTTCCCTGAGCAGGATTGAGTTGTGTCACAAGGTGACAATAACTAAATTTAGAAAGATTGCAATTTTTTTATTCCAAAAAGGGGCAAGAAAAAAAAAATATATATATATATATATATGTAGGGTTTCATGGTTAAATTATGACAAAATATTTTATATTATTTTAAATTTGGAATCCAACAAAAGTTAGGATAAGGTCCTTCTACCGAGGAATGGTCACCCACAAGCTAATGTCCCGTTTGGTTCGACTCAGAGAAATTAAGATAAACATTAAATATCATTTTTATATTTTCAATTTTTAGTGTCTATATTTTTATTTTTATTTTTATTTATTTTAGTATGTATTTTTAAATTGTTCAGTTTAGTCTTTGTATTTTTTATTTTTATTATTAGTTCCTATATTTATAAAATATCTATTTTGGTCAATATATTTTTAAAGAGTGATAATTTAGTCATTATTTATAAAAATTCGTCAATTTTATATATAATGGAAATACTTTAGTACAATTTTATGATTACATTTTTAAATAAATTTTGTGAGTGAAATGTCATATTAAAATTTTGTGATTAAAAGAAAATAAGATAAAAGGAATATGAATAGACCAAAATGATTTTTAAACGTACCTTTTAAAAGTGTATAAACTAAAATCAATAAAAATTTAAAATACAGATATCAAAATGAAGCAAAACTTAAAGTATTGATTATTTGAAATTAAAAGGTAATAGTTTGATGATAAACATAAAAAGAGTTTTTTTTTTTTTTTGGAAAACACATAAAAAGAGACTTAGTTCATAATTTTGTTAAAAGCTTGCTATACGTGCCTTGGAATATATCAAGTTGAACACGTTGCTATTGTTCAATTTGATGATAAAGATAAAAAGGAGATTTAGTTCATAATTTTGTTACACGTGCCTTGGAATATGTAAAGTCGAACATATTGCTATTGTTCAATTTGAAATGTTCAGTTACATACGTTGTAATAATATCATTTTCATTGTCAAAGTGAGTATAGTTCAGCGATAATTGACATATATCTCAAATTAAGAGGTTGTAAGTTCGAACCCGACCCCAACATGTTCTAAAAAAAAATAATATCATTTTCATTCTAAACTAATAATAATATCATTTCCAATTTTCAAAGACTAATTTTATGTTATGCCAATTATTTAATTAAAGTTGATCATATATTATTTTCATTCATCATGAAATATTTGGAATTCTTAAAAAAAATGATTATTTGAAATTCTCAAATATGTCTTGTTATGATCATGAGAGGGGAAATTGGGGTTTCCAACTCCATTATATAACTCATCTGGATTTTAGACCTATTTTTAAAAAAACCTAATTTGTGGTTCTAATTTGTGACCCATTTCTACTTTTTGTCTTTGTAAAATTACCAAAATATCCTTGTTTATTTTAAGTAAAATTATCCACCAATCTCTTCTCTCAACTGTTAGCATTTTTTAAAAAAATTTTGAATCTAATATAGATTAATTTATTACTTAACAAACGAATCCATACAAAAAAATCAGTAGATTAAATTATCCAATAATTAAATTACGGTGAAAAAAAGATTTGCATGATCCAAGAATAAATACATAAGATTTATCCGAAATTAATTAAAAAAAATTAAATTAAGGTTTCATAAATGTTGTGCCAAAATTGCATTAAATGACCGAGATTTAATTGACAATAAGGGCTAAAAGAAACTGGAATTAAGAGGGAGTGAATGAAAAAAAAAACTGGAATTGGGATCCCGGACTGAGATTGGAGGATCTCGGTCCGAGTTAGAAGGATCGCGGTCTAGGATTGAACCATCCCTTACCGGGATTGCAGAATCCCGGACAGAATAGTAACCCGGTCCGGGATCCCAATTCCATTTTTTTTTTGTTTTTTGCATTCTCCCTCCTCTTGATCCTATTGTTATCAATTAAATCTCGAGCATTTAATGCAATATTGTCCCGAGATTTTTGTAATCTTGACTTTTTTGTAATTAAATTTGCACAAATTATGTAATTATGTACGTTTTTATTTTTTCCATATTAAACTTTTAATTTATTGTTTGAGTTAGATATTTTTTTTAAGTTAGATTTTTTAGGGTTGTAATTAATTATTGTCAGATATTTGTGGAGGGAATAAAGATTTGTAAAGAGATTTGTGGGGGAGAGATGTTGATTTTGAAACATGAAGAGGGTACTACAGTAATTTCACATTTAAAAATTATGAAATTATTAATAAATAAGGAAGGGTGGAGTCATAGATTACTTTTTTCAAAATAGGGTCATAAATACAAAGTGAATTATGGGAGGGGTCAAAATTTCAAATTTCTCATCCTGATAGAACATAAAGATAGATTTATTCTTATGGTATTGAAGTAGGAAAATAACGTTAAATCTAACATGTGCTTTAAATAAGGAAGTCACAAAAATTCAATAGACATTATTGATTGTGTATACTAGACCAAATTCACCCTATTATTTCTTACTCTTTTTATTTCTTTTTTCGTTTTTTTTAAGAAACCTGAAATTGAAATACTAAACCAAATTCACCGTATCATTTTTATACTTTTCAATTAAAACAATACTTAAAATTGAATTTCAATTAACTTTTTTTAACTAATGTGACTGGTTACACCCACATGTCACATCAAGATCAAGAAACTTATTTATCACCCTTATAATAACTCCAATAAATTTTAAGCGCAATAATGAAAATATTAAATATATAAAAAGGATCAGATTCAAATATGGTTAATTTGGAATTTAACTCGATTGAAAATATTCTCATAAACGAGGGTAAAATAAGAAAAAGTATTAAAGACGAAAATTTAAAAAGAAAAAAAAACGAAATCAATTGAATTTAGATTTAGATTATAGATTCGATTATTTAATATGAAAATCGGAAAAATAGAAAGAAAAAGAAAGGGAAGCGTAGGATATCAAATCAACAGCACTAACATGCGCTAGCTAAAGTGTCGCTTTAACACGTTCGGTTCCCACGTGCGCTGTCGACTTGTCGGCGCCGGTTGAAAAAATTATTTAATGAATAATATATAATGACAATAATTAGGTTTCGATACTATTTGGATGCTTACATTTTAAAGATTTATTTGTCTCCTGCTCTCAACATATTTATTTTAATTTAAGTATTTTTAAATTTTGTTTATTTTGATCGTTGTACTTTCAAAAACGTTAATTTTGATTTCAAACTTTTTAAAAATGACTAATTTAATCCCTTATTTTCACTTTTATCTTTTTTTCAATGATAATTTAGCAGGATACTGTCTTCGTTCAATTTTTTGAAGTATAAATTTGAACTTTAATTTTGTATAAAATATGTATTAGAATTTTGCAAATTGTGATCAAAACAAAAGTTTTCAAAATACCATTAAAATAAAAAAAAATTTAAGATCATAAATATCAAAATGAATATTTTAAAAGTACTGGAAAAAATAAGAATAATAAGACAAGTACTTTATCAAAATAGTATTTATTAGTCGATAATAAATTAAAAGCTAGCACGTGTCATTATTAGTGAGGTGGGTGGGAAGCGGCACAACAAAGATTTCCTTCCACCAAAGACTAATTAATGCTAAATGGGCCAATTGGGCCCATTCCCCATGTGCACCACTCAGGCCCACTTCTTCAATCACTTTTTGTAATCTTTTTCTTTTCTTTTCTTTTCACCGACTCACACCCTATTACTTAATTCTCAAACTTTTTCCATGAATGATTATAAGTTCATTTTTATGGTTCTTTTAAATATATAGAGTTGTAGATGCAAAGACATGATCATAAAATAGATTTGGTTCAAATGTAACACCAAGTTTGAATGAAATTTATTTATTAGAATAAAGAATAATATCGATTGTCGTAATGTGAGAGAGATATACTATAATATTGAAGATATTTACCACTAAAATATAAAAGATTTAAAACTGACACTCATTTCAATGCAAGTAAAAGCCATATAGTACTATAATGTCGAACATGAGATAATGAATGATTCTTATATGTCACGACAGAAATGAATTTTTGGATCCTCTTTTGTACTGCAATGAAAGCGAAATCATTAATATCTATCTTAGAACTCTAATTTTTCCCCTTAATTTCCCGTAAAGCAAAAAGTTAAAAACACCCTATGCCAAATGATACAAAATAAGAAATTTATAGCATAACATAAAAAAGACAAAACCTAATAAAGCCAAAATTTAGTTGCAAAATGAACTTGACATCTAACTACAATCATGGTTGCAGTTTTTTTTAAGTACAACCAGTAATGAGTTTCAAACTTATGACATCTTAATCAAAGACAAGTACCAATTACCATTTGATTAAGTTTATGTTAGCGTAAAGATCTAGTTAATGCTATAGAAACTATTTTATTCTAAATTGGAATTTTAATATTATTTTAATTTAAAATTACAATATCTCACAAAAGATGTTAAAAACCTACATTTAACATTCCATCACTGTAAAAAGAAAACAAAAAGAAAGAAGAAAGTTGTCTAGCTTCCAACTAATATACTGTGATGTTTGTTGAAGTAATTTCGACAATTAAATCAAGTGTATCGACTACGACAATTATAGTTAATTAATATTGCAGTTGCATTGTCAATATAAATATAGTTTAACGTTAAGACATTTTACTCTTTACTTAGAGGTCGGAAGTTAAATCTCACGTCTCCATATTTATTATAGTTATAGTTAATTAATATCATTATCAATTTCAAAATTTTTTAAGGATATTATCAATTTCAATTATCTTTTTGGGAATATTTATTCGTCAGATTTTACCAAAAATTGACTCATTAAAAATGCTTTGGGTGTTCGAATACCCATAGCCGCATGTGTACTAAAAAAAGAACGTGTTTTGGACTTGGATATTGATTAGTTGAGTTGGGCCTAACCAAACTTTTATCTCGAGCTTGGGCTATTCCTTCGGCTACTGGCCGGATAGGCCCATTAACTAAAATAATATATAATTAATTATGTAACTAAAATAATATAGACCCATAGAAATACCAAATTTTTTTCCCAATCATTTTTTTTCCTAATCATTTCTAATATCAATGAATGCTAAAAATTTTGTTAAAAAAATATTGACCACATTAACAAGTTAGTTTACACCAGTGTCATATCAAATTTTCATTACATTTAACACTTTTTCTAAAAATTGAGACTATTACATAAAATATAGACAGAAATAAAAATATTCTAAAGTATGAACAGCGAAGTTAAATAAAAATATAAAAATACAATATAAAACCAATTATTTTGTGAAATTTTGTTGTAGAAATATTGAGATTACTCGAAAATCGAAATGGGCCAACCCGAATACCCGGTTTTCTTCGAAACCCGTGCCCGTCAGGTCCGAACCCGGAGCTCAGATCTAGCCGTTTACTGAACCTAAAGGAAGGGCGCTAAAATTCAAATTTAAATTCAAATTCTCACACTGAAACCCTAATTCTATAAATTCCATGTTCTCTCTCCTCCATCTAGAATCCTTCAGACACCATCTCTGTGTCTTCTCTCTCTCAAGAAAAAGTATTCCGATCGCCATGGCCGTGGAGAAGAAGCGCCCATTACAGAACAGCACCGTTGCCAATGTCGACTCCGCTCCGGCGGGGCCGAAGAAAACAATCGAAGAAATGTACCAGAAGAAGACTCAGCTCGAGCACATTCTCCTCAGACCGGATACGTATGTCGGATCAATTGAAAAGCACACTCAAAACCTCTGGGTTTACGAGAACGACAAGATGGTGCACCGATCCGTTACCTACGTTCCTGGCCTCTACAAGATCTTCGATGAAATTTTAGTCAATGCTGCAGATAACAAGCAGAGAGACCCCTCGATGGACTCGGTCAAGGTTGTGATTGATGTCGAACAGAACTGTATCAGTGTGTTCAACAATGGAGATGGAGTTCCTGTGGAGATTCATCAGGAGGAGAAGGTTTATGTGCCTGAATTGATCTTTGGCCATCTGTTGACTAGTAGTAATTATGATGACACTGTGAAGAAAACCACTGGTGGACGCAACGGCTACGGTGCAAAACTTACGAATATTTTTTCCACTGAGTTCGTCATCGAGACCGCGGATGGAAAACGCCAGAAGAAGTATAAGCAGGTATGATTTGTGCGTCCTTCTTGGAGAGCGATAATGTATTTTTGTCGCGATCGTGTAGTTTTGCGGATCTGTAAACTGATTTAGTGAGTTTAGAATAACTTATGTTAAAATTTTGGATAATGGCGTTTTATAGGGAAGTGATTAGCATCTTGTTCGACAAATTGTTTAGTAGACTTTCATCCGGTAGTGTAGCTTTATCGCTGGTCTCATTTCTGGAATTTTGCAATGTCTTTTAGTTCCGAGGTTTTAATTTTGTGCTTCAAGAACTATAAGATACTATATACGTTTTTATTTTTGCAAATCCTTTGCAGATATCTTCCATGCTTGATTCATACTCTTTCGCTTAGGCTCCTTCAAAAAAGTTAACCTCCCTGGATGTCATTTTCCCCTTCTGTTGAATGTTAACTTCCTGTTATTCCATATAGGAAACAACTTTCGGAGTTCTTTGATGTTGGCTTGATTTGCAGTATGATAATCATTAGACACCCTTCAATATATATAATCTGAACTTGTTCGTAAGAGCTCCTAAATAACTGGTGTTTTTGTTTTGTACGTGGAAGGTATTCTGTGACAACATGGGGAAAAAATCCGAGCCTGTCATAACGAAGTGCAAGGAGGGCGATAATTGGACCAAGGTGACTTTTAAGCCAGACTTGGCGAAGTTCAATATGACGCATCTTGAAGATGATGTTGTTGCACTGATGAAAAAGCGGGTGTTGGATATGGCCGGATGCCTCGGCAAAACCGTGAAGGTTGAGCTGAATGGACAAAGAGTCCCTGTTAAATCATTTCAAGATTATGTAGATCTCTACCTCAAATCGGCTTCCACATTCCAGACAGAGCCCCCAAAAAGGTAGACTTGTTGAAGTTTCTGCTCGCAAAATTTGACGTTTATGTCATGCTTTAGGATTTGGCATAAGGGATTATAAATTCTTTCAGGTATCACATTAAGCCTAATGAGAGATGGGAAATCGTGGTGACTTTAAGTGAGGGGCAGTTCCAGCAGGTATATATTTTGTTGAATTTATGCGCTTACTACAACTACACTGGAAATTGCAAGTTCTTGCGTTGATTGATGTTTTGTTGAACAGGTCAGCTTTGTGAACAGTATTGCAACTATAAAGGGTGGGACTCATGTTGATTACATCACTAATCAGATAGCAAATTATGTGATGAATGTTGTAAATAAGAAGAACAAAAATGCTAACGTGAAAGCCCACAACGTGAAGAGTTATTTGTGGGTTTTTATCAACGCTCTCATTGATAATCCTGCCTTCGACTCCCAAACCAAGGAAACTTTGACAATTCGTCAAAGCAGTTTCGGTTCTGGATGCGAACTGACACCAGAGTTTTTGAAGAATGGTCTGTACGAATAAACCATTAGCATTCACATAAATGCCGGTTTATATTGTTTTTAATTATTCGATACTGATTATTGTAAAAATTGCAATCCAGTTGCCTCGAAATCTGGAATTATGGACAGCGTTCTCTCGTGGGTTAATTTCAAGCAAAGCAAAGACCTGAAGAAAACTGATGGAGCAAAAACTGAAAAAATCAGTGGTATCGAAAAGTTGGAGGATGCCAATTGCGCTGGAGGGAGGAACTCGGAAAAATGTACCTTGATTTTGACAGAAGGAGATTCAGCGAAGGCCCTTGCAGTAAGTTGTCATTTTTACTTACAGATTGGTGTTCTTGCTCTCTCTCTCTGCCTCTCTCTAGATGAGTTTTAACTTAATTTTCCAATAGATGGCTGGGCTCGGTGTAGTGGGACGAGACTTCTATGGCGTATTCCCACTTAGAGGTAAATTGCTGAATGTGAGGGAAGCGAGTAGCAAACAGATCACAGAGAATAAAGAAATTCAGTACATTAAGCAGATTCTTGGACTTCAACAAGGGAAGGAATACAACAATGTCAAGCCTTTGAGATATGGTCATTTGATGATAATGACCGATCAGGTCTAGTGACTTATGGTTCCTAAGTTCATTTATGTTCTCACTTGTGTTCTATTTCTATTATTCCTGTACAACAAGTGGTTAACATCAATGCCTATATACAGGATCATGATGGTTCACATATTAAAGGACTCTTGATCAACTTTATTCATTCTTTCTGGCCTTCCCTCCTAAGGGTACCGTCTTTCTTGGTTGAGTTCATAACGCCAATTGTCAAGGTTGGTATGCTAGGCCTTATTCCTTAGCTATTTTGCTGAAAGTTATGGTTTCTCACATTATTATGACCTCCGCAGGCTACTCATAGGAATGGAACTGTTTTATCATTCTATACCATGCCCGAGTACGAGTCCTGGAAAGAAAGCTTGAGGGGCAATGCAAGTGGGTGGTCAATCAAGTACTATAAGGTCGGTCTTCTAAGACTTAAATGTAGTAACTTTATTGTGGAAGGTGTATTTCTTTTTAGATTCTATTTGCATGTTATTATTGATTCAATATATTAATTTGTTTTCCTAATTGCCCAGGGGTTGGGAACAAGCACATCAAAAGAAGGAAGAGAGTACTTTGAACAGCTGGGAAAGCACAAGAAAGATTTTGTTTGGCAAGATGACCATGATGGGGAGGCAATTGAACTTGCATTCAGTAAGAAGAAGATTGAAGAGAGGAAGAATTGGCTCCGCCATTTTGAGGTAAGAAGTTTCATCAGCCAGCCTCTGTTCTTTTGACTTTGCAAGGAGTTTAGTCTTTCTAATGTCGCTCTTTTTAATAACGCTTGCAGCCTGGTACCCATCTAGATCAGACAGAAAAATTGATAAAATACAGTGACTTTGTCAACAAGGAGCTTATATTATTTTCAATGGCTGATTTACAAAGGTCTATTCCTTCAGTGGTTGATGGCCTCAAGCCTGGCCAGAGGAAGATCCTTTTCTGTTCTTTCAAGAGGAACTTTATCAAAGAAGCCAAAGTTTCTCAATTTTCCGGTTATGTATCTGAGCATTCTGCTTATCATCATGGTGAGCAGAGTCTTGCTAGTACCATCATTGGAATGGCACAGGACTTTGTCGGCAGCAACAACATTAATCTTCTTCTGCCAAATGGACAGTTTGGGACCCGGAACCATGTAAGATAATTCCTCCATTTGCTTAAAGTTATATGAACTCGTCATTTTTAATTCTCTTGTCATTGATTTATTTTGAGATTCATGCGTTTTTTTTTCTCAGGGAGGCAAAGATCATGCGAGTTCTAGGTACATTTACACTAAGCTTTCAAATGTTACACGGTTTCTTTTCCCGAGAGACGATGACAGGCTTCTTAACTACTTGAACGAAGACGGCCAGTCGATTGAACCAACCTGGTAAAATTAATCTCTTCCTGTCTTGCTTCTCCTCATTCTGTTTGCCCCGCTATAAAAAGCAATTTTAATCCTTTTTTTTTTTAATGATTTTTAGGTATATGCCTATCATACCAACGGTTCTTGTCAACGGAAGTGAAGGAATTGGAACTGGGTGGAGTTCGTACGTTCCAAATTATAATCCTAGAGATATCATTACAAATGTAAAACGTTTATTAGATGGTGAAACGATGATGCCCATGGATCCCTGGTATAAAGGTTTTTCAGGAATTATAGAGAAAACTGCTACCAAGGAAGGAGGTGTTAGTTACACTGTCAGTGGAATTATAGAGGAAGTCAGCGATACAACGTTGAGAATAACTGAACTGCCAGTCCGCCGGTGGACTAATGATTATAAGGAATTTCTTGATTCTGTCACGAGAGTTGCAACAAAGAATGACAAAGAAAAAGCAGCGAAAGATCCTTTTATTGAGGTAGAGAAAAACTCCAATGTTACAAGCTTCTCGTTCATTTTCTTTTTCATTGTTGCTAGAAAGAAATTTATTTACTTACCTTAATGCAGCAAGCTGATCACCACAGCGATGACAAAACTGTATCCATCGATGTCCACTTAACGGAGGAAAACATGATACTGGCCCTGCAGGAGGGTCTGAAGAAAAAATTCAAATTAACTACTACTGTCAGCACAAGCAACATGCACCTGTTTGATTCAAATGGTGTGATTAAGAAATATGACACCCCAGAACAAAGTATGTTCCATTGAGTTATTTTATTTACATACAAAACCCGGCTATTTATTCTAGGTGTTAAGAGTTCTGTGAACTAACTCACAAATATTGTTGTGCAGTTCTTGAGGAATTTTTTCCCCTTAGACTTGAATATTATGAGAAAAGAAAGGTGAGCATCCTTGTCTTATATATATTTTCGAATCCATATAAAAGGAGGGAAAACAATGATTTTGACAGAACTGTTCGCTTTTTGAATGCAGATGAATCTCTTGGAAAACCTTGAAAGGGAGTTGCTTCAACTGGAAAACAAGGTTAGGTTCATCCTGGCTGTTGTGAATGGAGAGATAGTAGTGAGCAATAGAAGAAGAGTTGATTTATTCCATGAGCTTCAAGCGAAAGGCTTTACACCCTTTCCGAAGAAGACTAAATCTGTTGAGCCGGAGGTTGCTGGGGCATCTAATGAAACTGATGAAGCAGAGGAAAGCCCGGAGGCGAAAGGGGAGCGGGTTAGCGACTATGGGTATCTACTGGCACTGGCAATTGGAACCTTGACCATTGAGAAGGTTCAGGAGCTATGTAACGACAGAGACGAGCTCAAAGGGGAAGTGGAAGATCTGAGGAAAGCAACCCCCAAGTCTTTGTGGCTGAAAGATCTTGATACTCTTGAGAAGGAGCTTGATGTAAGATGAAACTAATAATTTCATTCATTTACTTCTTATATTAGCTAGCTAGATCTTGCTTAAGATTTTGATTGTGAATTCAGGAAATGGATAGAAATGATGCTCAGGCAGAGGAGGTAAGAAAACAACAGAGAATCAAAGCAAATAACGATGTAAAGCCAAAGATCTCTAGGAATGCTGCACCAAAAGCTCCACGTAACAGTAAGAAAACCATCAATTCAGAGACCATCGCGGAAAGTATGGACACAACATCTAGTTCTACAACCATGGAAGTTGGTAAGTTCTCGAATCAAATTTTCCAGAATCCTTAGCTTGATTTATTTTCCGTTGCATATGTTCAATAATTCTTCTCTCAACAGCTAGTAACGCGGTGGTGAAGCCCAAAGGCAAAGCAGCTCCAAGAAAAGCTCCTGCTAAGAAGGTAATAACTAGACAGGTTCATACATTTCATTTAGTTTCCTTTTAAGAACTTCACATCAACGTTCACCTGGAAATAATATGATTCGGGCGCAGGGTAAAGTTGTCAACCATAACGACGACGACGACGATGAAGTGCTTGAGCTTAAAGATCGTCTTGCAGCTTACAAAATTGATTCGTCTCCGGATCGATCAGAAGGTAAAATAATTATCACGCATTGTCAACTACCACAAAACTTAAACACCGAGGTTTATAAGTTGGATGTACTTTTTCTTTACCATATACCCGTGGGATTGGAAATTTCACATCTGAGTGCTCTGCCACACACTCGGTAACTATCAATATTAACTAGGAAGTAAATGACGTCTAAGTTTGAACACTAGTCCTCCTTATCTTATACTACCACTCAACTCAAAAGTTAAGTCCAGTCAAAAGTTAAGTCCAGATCATAGCATATTCAACGTATTCTTGATCGTGACTTGGTTTAACATCATACAAGCTTGGTGGTCAAGGATCTTACTTCCTTTTTTTAGTTTCAGCCATGGAAACTGAAGTGCCACAAGTAGGAGCGGCGGCCAAGAAGAAGGAACCCAGTAAGAGAGCACCTGCCAAGAAGAAAACTACTGCAAAGTCGGCTCAGATTTCCGATAACGACGACAGCGACGACGACGACTTTGAAATAAAGGAGGTAGCCCCTCCGGCAGCCAAGAAGGGAGGAGGGAGAAAGGCTGCAAATGCCAAAACCACGAAACCCCCGGCGGCAGCCAAGAAGCGAGAGGCGGCGGCGGGAAAGTTGGGGCAGAAGCTGATAACTCAAATGCTGGGGCCGACGCAGAACACCGGCATCTCGCCGGAGAAGAAAGTGAGGAAGATGAGAGCATCTCCCTTCAACAAGAAAAGCGGCTCCATCTTGGGAAGAGTTGGGGAAGAGGAAGAAGAAGAAGGAGAAGAAAATGGAAATGAAGGGAAGATTATGGGTTCTGCTTCTTCCGAGACGGCTGAAGAATCCGCCGGATTTCTGCCGGCCAGAGGAAGATCACAGAGGGCAAATAGAACTCAGGTGAAGTATGTAATCAGTGACTCAGATAGTGACCCAGTTTATGAGGGTGATGATAAAGATGACGATTTTGATGATGAAGATTGATGAAGAAACCTTCCTAGAGAACCTTTTTTGGCTTCTTGCCTCGTGGAGGGGTAGGTGTATGTATAACTGTATTTGCAGTATTATGGGGGTTGCAATTTAACCCAAATGACCCAAATTTGAGAATTTAAAGACGGCTGTATATTTTAACCCATTCTCTTTTTAAGTCTGGTAAGACGAATGTAAAGGTTTACGAATCTAATGGAAGAAGAATTTCAAAGAATACAAGGATGTTGGACTCCAAAATTTAACGCAAGCAATCTACTCCAAAGTGGACTCCAACCGAAAGGTATATAAAAATAACTGAAGCGGCTGCAAGAAGGTATGTTGCTTACTTATATGCTACTGGTGGATTATATGTTCCCACTGGAACAAATAGGGGTTGATTTAGTTGCTTTTGCCATAGATTCTAATCCCAATGTTGATCTAAGTCTGAGCGAAGAAGAGAAGGATTTTGTTAAACAACTAGATTTTGATCTTCTACTTCATTCCTATTGGTTGAATAAGTGCAAGACCCTCTACAAAAGAATGACCCACGCTCTTTGTCATCAGGAATTAGTTCTGATCAACTACTAGACCGACCAACTTATGATGGTTTATATTGACAAATACTTGAGTTGAATTTTGTGAGATTTATTGCAAGAAAAATCTTCTAATTGAATTCTTATTCTCACATGTCTCACATTTAAATGAATCCAAAAACCTATTGGAAAAATCCACACGAAAAGACTTGCTTGCAAAAGTTTCTAAATCCCAATCCCAACTTAGTTTTTGTCTACACATGACAAAAAAAAAATATCCATTCCTTTTTTCCCACTATTGATTTGATTCCATCCCCACAAAAGAAAAATATCTCCAAACCCATTTTCTTCCGAGTCGCGGCCATTTCTTCCATATCCATGGCAGCCCTCTCCGCCGGCCACCGCCATTTCTTCCGCCGCGGCGCCGCCGCCCAGCAGCTCAGAACCAGACGCAGCAGCCCCAAATCGATCGTCCTCCTCTGCCGCCACAGCCAAGATCCTTCAGAAGAAAACTCGAAGGAAGGGGAAGAAAGAAAGCAGCAGAAGATTGGAGGGTTTGTTGAGCGATTTGAGAAGATGGGAATGGAATTGAAGGAGAAATTGAGCCCTCAGAGAAAAGGGGACTGGAAAGATGTGGCATTGATGAGCTTATCTTTTGCTGTTTATGTGTATATTTCTCAGAAGATTGTGTGCGCTTATTTTGTTTGGATGTCAATGCCAAAGCAACAACTATGGTAGAACAAGAAGATGAATTTCAAAGGAAAGGTTTATCAGATCCCTTCTTCTGTTTTATAAAATTGGTATTTTCTGTTGTAGTTTGAAATTTGTGTATGATACATAAGTTTGGAAATTTGTAGAAAATAGTATTCACATGGTTGAGATCAAATTCTTATTGTCTACGTTGATATTATCTTTGGATTCTAGAAAAATCTATGAACTTCTCGTACTGATACTAGAATTTGATAGGTCTTTCTTCTACAAATTGAAGGTTCGAATCTTTACCCACAATTACAATGTCTCATTCACACTTTGATCATAAAAAGGAGTTATAAGGTTAAAACAATTTATTGTCTCATGTTTAAAATACATTGAGAGAGAGAGAAGAAACAAATGTTCTACTCAACCATGGAAAACCTTACACTGAAGTGAAAGTTCAAGACCAGAATTTATCTCAGGGCTCAAGTTCCTAACATCACAAGCAGTTCTCAACACAGTTCTTCAAAAGCTATACCTAGTCAGCTCGGTGCTTTTCGCGCTTGAAGAGACGATAGAAGAGCGATATCACCCATTGCCAAACAAGTATCAGCTGAGTAACGATTATTCCATGCTTCGGTTTTGGATCGGGTCTGGGACCGAAAATTCCCTTGTAGATCTCCTTTTGCTTTTGATAAACAGCCTTGTTGTGTTCGGCGAGCAATTTGAGCTCCCTAGTGATCGCCTTGTCTTCGGGTGCATACTTGCGCGCTTTTAACAAGTCTTCCTTAGCTGCATCGGTTTGCCCGAGTTCTGCTCTAGCCTTACCCCGCCTGAACAAGGCCTTGGCATTGTTTTCATCCTCTGCTAATACCTGTCAGACAAACCAATTAAATGAGCTTGAAACTTTTAGCACTCCCATTTATCACAAAATCAGAACAGCGGCATTAAGTTCACGCGTTAAGTTTGTGTAACTTGAAGTTAAAGAAGTTGAATCTATATTGGGATATTATCCCCAGCAATAAATTTGATAATTTCACTGACTATATAAACTCAAGCTTTGTAATTGCTATCGGTCATAAACTCACAAGCCAAACCCATATTCCACAAATTCAAGTTTCTTTCTATAAACTTATTTCTGAGCATAATCTAAAATCAAGGTTTCCCAATGCTAAACTCGAGTTTTCCAACCCGTGAACCAAAAATCCTGAAATACTTCTAATTTTTAAAAAGAAAACGTGTAATTCACATAAGCATCCATCCGTATGTCTCCCCGAAGTGGAAAGAAATGTATAAAAGTAGATCGAGCTATCGTCCTCCCACTTCTTCTCCAGTATGTCTACACTATTACCAAGAAGTCCTCCAACTTCATCCTCCATATTCACCTGATTACCACCTGATCTTACTACATTTGCTGGATGGAAAACTCTTGCGAGGTTAAATATCTCAAAGGCATTATGACTTCATAACCTCTACTTGAGCTAATATTTGAAGAATATATGACGAAACAAAGAGATATAGAACTTATGACACAATTTCTCTTCACCGACAAAGCATCTTATCTTACCATGCTACATTGCGCAATGGCTTCTTCATAGCGCTTGAGCTTTATGAGACACGCTGACATGTTAAGATGACACGGACTCTTAACAGCCAAAGCCATATCACGGTACTTCCCAAACAACTGGAACATGAAATCATCGCCCATATATGCTATGGCCTAGACAGAAACCATCCAAAATACTTATCAAGAATATGATCATTATCTTCTGAAATGTATGTGACTTGAAATTTAAAGAAAATGTGTGAAGAAAGGGAAAGCATGTAACCATTTCATACTGTTGCATAGCCTCTTCCAGCTTTTCCTCCTTGAATAAAGCATTGCCATCCATCTTTCTGCGATCGGCTGCACTAATTCTTTCTTCCACCGTCATGTCACTTCGAGCTTTTCCCTGAGAACAAAACAGTAAGCTACTATTGGATGGACCAATGAGATTGAAACTTATAACAGGGTTAGCTACTATTGGATTACTTCTTTCGTCTCGTCAAACCCTATGAGCTCGACTTCGTATAATACATCTGCCATTGGCGGAACGTTCGGGAAGGAAAAGCTTCCTTCCTTTCCATAAGCTAATTCCCATCCCACATGCAATAATGCACGCTCCCCCGACTTCATACTGGTAACACCAATGCTCAAGCCAGTCATTTCTTTCTTTTCTGTAACAGAAGAAAACATTAGGATTATGATGATATCAGAAAAACATATCAATGGTCCAAGTTACAGACCCAAATACATACCTTTTCCTATTACAAGTTCAAGTGGCTGTTGTTCATTCCATGTGTCCTCAAATTTGTGCTGCGTGCTCTCAGTCCACGCCCGATAATGCACTGACATAAAAATTCGAAGGGACTCGATCAAGAAAAGGCTTTTGAGGAGAGTAGAGATGCGTAAAAAATTACATTTCTGATGAAACAAAATCGTTGCTTGAGCAAAGATACTGTGACATTATTATTAATTAGATAGTTTCAATAAAAAAAAAACAAAAAAAACAATAATGAGTATAGCAGTATGTTGGCTTTTCTATCCAAATATACAAATCTTAGTTTGAGTTGGCTTTAAAAGTTGGGACTTTTGCAATAATATCATATTTGACCTAAATAATCCCAGATCTATCATATGATAAAAATATTTTACAAAAATGGTACAAATGTAAGAACCTGTATATTAGAAATATAGGTACACAAATGATCTACTTTATATTAGGTATACTAGTGATGTACTCTTTAAATGATACAAAAATAATATATCAATGGTATACGAAATAAAAATACATAAATTACCACATTTGCGAAAAGAATTTGAAAACCTTTAAACCACCAATCTTGATCAGTAGACCTTGTTATATAATTATAAAATTTGATTAATGAAGCTACAAAAGTCAACTTTTTGATGAAGTGAGAATGCTGACAACTTATCACTTGAAAATATAACGAATCTACAACTCACACACAGGAAATACTCCAAATCATCATAATCAACAAGGTACTGGCAAGGTATCAAAGTTACACATAAGCATATATGGTACTCATACTTACAGAAGCATGTTGAGTATTTGGACGGTTTCTGACCATGACCTTCCTTAATAATTTGTTTTGTAACTTTCTCCTGGAGAACTTCCACTTCGGAATCAACTTTTGGGGGGGCAGTATCGTTGCTTGGAGGTTCCTCATGCACAGCAGATACACCTTCAGCTACTATTTCATTTTCACCTTCTTGACCTAGGTGATTAGTAGGTTCACTAATGTTAGTTGTGATTCCTTAACATGAAGCGCAATCATACTATAGGGATTCGATGATAACCCATCATACAAATTGGGATTTGTTGAAGAAACTTTTGACCTTTGACGCCTTAGATGTTCTCAAATTTAGAAATTGATTGCTTGTGCATGTAAAGCATGTTTAGAATGACACCAAGCACCGATTTATGGAGATGCCACTCATTATAAATCATAAGTGTCATCAAGCACAAGAAATACACTAAAGAGATGTTTTGAATGAAACTAAGCACCCACTTAAGAAAATTTCCCATTTGAAACCAAGAATAGGCGAATGTCATATTCTGACAAACAAAGAGAAATTAAATTCGTAGCAAACCCATATACATCACTTACGCCATAGCAAACCCATATACAAAAGAAAACAACTCAATCTATCCAATTCAAGGGAAAATGGAAGAGATGAAATAATGAAGAATCCAGGATTCAAGCTATCTTATAAGAAGAATATGATGAGGGGGTTTCCTATACAACAAGACTTGATCTGCCCCACTTTAGCACCACATATATTGAGCCAAAAGGAAGTGCATCAATCCTTACAATTTTAACAAAAACAAAACCAAAATGTAATGGGAGACAAATGAAGGATCCCACAGTCAAAATGTAACCCGTTACAAGTCGAATTGAGAATGCTCTAGGATGGGTATTGGATGAATTTGTCAGAAACTATTTGCCTATAATAAATAAATGTTAGAATTTATCAGGTTACGATTTTCTAAATAAGAGCCAAGAGTCAACCATGTTAATTTTACCAGAAAAAAGCAACCTTATGGTGACCTCACTACTACTTACTGTCAGAAACTTTAACTTTCAACTTTGACAAACTTTACTATTTTAAATTATGCCTAGTTTCATAACCTATGTTTTCTATTTTTAAAAATTATACTTTCACAATTTTGTCTGGCTTAAATTTTGAAAATGTTTTAAAAAAGTAGTTAACAGAACAAAGAAATACGTAGTATTTATAAGCTAAAATTTTCAAAAATAGTAATCAAACGAAGCCTTAATGGAAAGTTAAGTTGAGGGGTTTTAAGGCAAAAGTAAAACACAAAGATTCAATCATAACAGGGGAAAAAATAAAGTCAAAGAAATAACCTAGATTATGGTTCTGTTGCTCCTGCTCATCATCCATTTCTTCACCTGATAAACCAGATGACTCCCCAAAATATATCTGCATTGAAGCAAATTGATAAGGGATATAACACTTAACCAACAAAACGTAGGCTTAAAATCCAACTAATTGAAAATGAAGAAATTAGCTCAGCAAGTAACATAACTACCAAATTCAACAACAAAAGTTGATTTTAATGGTCTAGAACATCTTCACAAGGCCAGAAACCGTAATCTTTCTCTCTATTCAAAATGCAATCTCTCTTTCCAGCAGATGTTCTCAGCAACCAAACAAAATATTGAGAGCAAAAGAGAAATGAAAAGAAGAGAAATTGAGGTTGCAGAGAGGGATTTCAAGCACTTACACTGAGTCAGAGACGCACTTTTCTTAGTGGGTCGATCAATTTCGCTGTTCTTTTCAAAGATCGAAGAAGATTCTAGAGAGTGGTCTCGCAATTTGATTTTCTAGAGAGCAGATTTTAGAAGCTGGACTGGACGATGAATTCGTATTTACTTTTAATTCTTTTTTTTTAATGGAACAAAACGCAGTTTTTTCCTTATTTATTAATTGCCAGAGCGAAGA
>NW_019104579.1:226979-298935 GCF_001995035.1 Momordica charantia
GCAAAAGTAATAATAAATATACACACAAGCTTTCCTTCATCTTTTCGTTTTCAAATTCAACACTTCACGTGATTTTCTTTTACTTATATATTTGGTTAAATTGTAAGGGCAAACTCGTAACTTTCAAGATTTTTTTTTATTTGTTAATATATCAAATTTGAAGCACGAGAGTTCTAACTTCTAACCTTAAATAAATGAACATGTGTCAATTATACTATACTCATTGACTCTTAATTTATAAGATTTTATTATTTTTTTTAATATAACAAATTAGAAGTATGAGAGTTCGAACTTCCGACATAAAGAAATGAACATGTGTCCATCATTACTGAACTATATTTACTCGAAACTTTTAAGATTATGTTTATTTACTTATAAATGAGTGTTGTACTAAAAAAAATGCTCATCCTACCAAATGCATGAGATTGTGTGAAACCAATCTATGATGTATTTATTAAATAAGGCAAAAAGAAATAAAATCTGTCCTTCTCTAAAGTTTTAAAATAAAAAAAGTTAAATTTGTATATAAAAATTATTATTTTTTAAATTACATACTCAATTTTTTTTAGTAAACATTGGGCTCGGAAATTAAATATTTATTTTTTATATGTTATATTTATATTTTAATATTTCTAACATTTTATTAGTCAAAAAAAAATACTTTTTATTTATGGTTTGAAGAAAAAAAAACAAGAAACATTAAAAAGAAAAAAAACAACAACAACAAGAATCTCAATTTTGTTAAAAATTCTACACAATTCTAAAAATGTTTCTTAAGAATAAAAAACTAGAAATGGAAATAGTTAACCAACTCTAATATTTTTCCAAAGGTGAAAATTAGAAATAACAAACCTGAAACATTATCAAATGGATCTTTAATGCTAAAAACTACTCAAAATATGTCTTTTAAAGGTACACAGGTCAAAATAAACTGTTTTTTGAAGTCTATTAACGATGGATACAAACCTCAAAATTCAGAGACGAACGTACGTATTCAGAGTTACAACATTTTTTCAGCTACCTTAAAGAAAACAAAAGGCAAAGTTCTTGGAAATCTATTTCATGTCAGTAACCCCTTTGTCGAGTCTCTGCATCTTGAACGGATATCCACCAAGTTTTTTCAAAGCCAAAATCAGTAGTCCCTTGAGAACTTTGCGATCTCAGCCTGCAAGAAAGAAGTTTCAGGACCATGCCTCCAAAGTTGGAAAAGTCTGAAAATTTGCAGCCACAACCAGGCATTCTAAATCGGGTTTTGGTTCGACTTTTGGTTTCTCTAATGACAAGTTGTCGGGATGGGAGATTTACAGTGGTTAAAGGCTATTTTACGATTGTTTATAATCTCGTAATTTTGAATGTAAAAGTAACTTCAGTAGCCATCTTTAATCCAAATGACAAAGTTTTTACTAACTTTGGCCCATTGATAAAAAGCATGATGAGGTTTCGAGGAATGAGAATCCAAATATCATGTTTGTAAAATTATTCTATGACTCAAAATTGAGATTTGAGTAACCTGATCACTCCAATATCATCATCATAGTCCTCAATTTTTCTTCTTCCTTTTCTTCCTTTTTTTTAAATCAAGTCTGGACCAACTTACGTACGTCTCAATTAATATCATTGGACAACCATCTGATCCCTAATAGATTTGGTTGCTAAGAAAATTCATGGGATATTAAATTCTACGTAGGTAGTAACCATAAAAAGTTTCTCATATTGGGTCGAAGTCGAACCATAAAGAATTCGGGCCACTCACATCTAACAGAGTATGGTGGTCCTATCTCTCAATACCCTCTCCTAACTCATCAAAAAGGAAAAGAAAATGTGATACCTCAATTTCCATAACCTTAGTATGACTTGTAACCTCTATTAGATTTACTATCAATCAACCATTTTTTTTATATCCGTGAGTGTCCGAGCTAGCTTACGCGCACCTTGACTAATCTCATGGGACAACCGCATGACCCTACAACATTTGCTGCCAGAAAACACATAAGAATTACTAATTCCTAAGGTAGGTGGCTATCATGAAATTTGAACTCATTCCCTCTTAATTAACTATCAATCAACCCCACTTTACTTTTCACTGAGAAATAGTTAAACATAGCATTTCATATCTCGAAATCTAAGTTTAGAGAGCTAGTAGCGAATTCAAACCTCAAATGCATTTTTCAAATGATCAAGCTCCTTGTCCAGGTCATTAATGGCTTGATTATATGCTTGCATTGGCGACGATTGGCTAGTAGTATGGATCTGAAGAACAATAAAATTTAATTCACGGAAGAGAAACCGAAATATATACATACCAACACAACAAGAAAAAGATACATGATGGGTACAGAGAAAATAATTCATTCATTGGATTTTGAAGATAAATTTTTCCAAAAACACATTATACAGATACAACTTTCAGTTCCAGTGTACTGTATACAAGTGCACTTTTCATACTAAAATATCGATAAGACCAGTGTTAAGTAAAACAAATTTCCAAGTTTGATCCAAGAACATAAAGGCTCATTTATATGCTTGAAGAGGTAAGAAACTGGCTAGGATCATTGATATACTATTCTAAGTATACACAAGGCACCCCATCAAACATAAGGAAGGATTAGACAAATTATACTCATGCTCTTATTTCCTTTCTTGAAGGATACTTTGAGTGAAAAACATTCGAAAAGGATGGTTCGTATATAATTTCAGGTTCCTTTGTCGCTTTCGACACAGACAGATCAATACCATCTATAGGTAATGTCCAGAAAGACTAATATAAATACCAAACAATTTTTATATGAAGATTATAAGTAATAAACTAGCACAAAACTGTAAGATTAGTAAGAATGATCAAAAACCCAAAAGTTGATTAACTTTGAATATCTTGATTTCCATCTTTTAATATTCCAATGATTCCAGAAACGTGTAAAGACCATCTCTATAACTCAAGACACTTAAATTGCATCTTTGCACCACTAGCATATTTGGCAGTCAATGGAATTTAAGAACTTCACTACAAGCGAGCAAAATCTGCTGAAATACCGCTAAATCATGGCCTTTCATAAACAGATATCCTCATCTCCCTCAAACAGGAAGTTCGTATGCCAAAAGTTTCATAGAAACCAAAGAACTGAAATGATATTGAAATATAAAAGGTAAAGAAAGACGAAGAATCCTTGCGTATTTGAGGTACTTGGAACCTTTCCTCTCGAGTATTTTCATCCAAGCCTAAACCAACTAAACTAAACTATTCTATTATCTACCTTCCTCCCTCCCACTCACTCTATTTACAATCAACTTCTATTAAAAACTCAGTTGCTAATCACTAATATACCTTTAATAATCTAATAATATTTCAAACTATTCCAATGGCAGTCCTAACAAAGTTCGGTTCATTCTACAATCCAATGGGCAACAGAACCAAGACTATTCCATTTCTAACTTTAATCTACCAACTTTTCATATATATAATCTCTAAACTCTAAACTCGAAAATTTCAAGGAGACAAATCAAAGGGGACTATTGCCTCCTTCTTGCCCCTAGCACGAGATTAGCCTGAGAGGACATAAGATTGCACAATTTGAACACAAGCATTCAACACTATATATATTAAATCACAACCAAATTTTCAAAAGCTTAATTTAGACCCACTAGTTCAAAGCTCTCATAAACCCTAATCCGGGATCCTAAACCCCAAAACAAGAGGAAAATCAACTGACCCGGATAATGATTTTATACTTCAACGGGTGAGGAAGCTTGTATCCAGCAAACAGCACATTTTCGTC
Source organism: Momordica charantia (assembly GCF_001995035.1). The sequence continues at coordinate 230,753 of NW_019104579.1, forward strand.
TCTATGTAACTGCCTGCTCATCAAAAAAAAAAAAAAAAACCCCAATATCATCTTGATGAAAATTTGAACTTAAAATTACCAAATCTTCAAAAGGGCAGTACATGCGCAGGATGTTCCCGATGGTGTGTTCCTCTCTTTCGATGGTAAACGACGCAGCGTTTATGATCTTCGTGTCTCTCTCGTATGAGACCCTGGAGAGGGGGGAAAAAGCGTCAGAGAGAGAGAGACTGAGAAATTGGTCCGAATGGAGAGGGGTTGAGTTGGGGAAATTACTTCTTGGTCCCCTCTGGGACGACGAATCGCTCGTATCGGTCGGGGGCATTCATGGCTTTTGGTTTGCTTCTCTACCTCTCCGGTCCGAGCTCAAGTTTTTGCAGCAATGGCAGCTGCGAGAAAAATGGAGAAACCAGCTCCGTTTGTTTCTCTTGCCCTTAAAATTGATTAAAATTGTTTCACTTAAATTTATAAAAATATTGATTAAAAAACAATGTCAAATATTATAGAAAAAATACAAATATTAAGAATTTTACTTTGATAAACTACACATATCAATTTAAGTTCTCCGACCAAAAGAGCCATGGTCGAGTTCAAAATTATCTCTCGTTAAAAAATTTGCGCTTAAAATTGTTCGGTTGTTTTTTTTTTCATAATTTATTAAAAAGTAGATAAAAAACAATTTAACAAGCTTAATTCTAAAAAATCAAGTAATTTTCCAAACTATATGGTTAATGATAAATAATCTCACTATTAATTTAATGACACCTAAAAAACTAATAAAAACTGAACATGAAATAATTTAGCGTAAATGACTGTTGTACGAAATAAAATAAATATAAAACTTAGAAATGACACGTACTCCTTTTGTTAAGGTTGAGATGTTCTTGCCTCGTATGGTAAAAAATGTTTAAATACTATTTTTTTCGTGTATTTTTGGCTTTAGTTCATTTTTGTTACTATAATTTTAAAAAATGACTATTTTAATCCTTATTTGCAATATTTCAACACAACGTTCTATACACGATACAAAATTATCACTACATTTTAAAAAATATAGTGACCGGTGTTTATGCTTACTCTTGAACAGTTCGAGATATGTGGCAAGCTGACTATCTGAATATGCGGAGTGAACTATAGAATTGCATACCTTTAAGCAGTAATGATGACACATTTACTTTGTTATCAGGAATTTTTCTATTACGACACTCTTAGTTTGTTACTAAGGTTGTTATATAGTTTATAATTGTTTCTCAATACTAACGAATTCTTAGTTAGAATTTGACAAGTTAATATGCTTTTACAATGTCTGGGATTCTAAGTGTCGTCCACTGAACTCGCATATCGATATCATGAGGTCAGTTGTTGATTAATGTCTTCGATCTACGTGACATGCCATATTTACCTCCCAATAAATGAAGTGTCGTGGTAAAAATTTGATCAAAATAAATTAGATAGAAATGAAAAGATGGTAATGAATTATCACTCATTATAATAATGTTTCGAAATGTACATATATCATAGATAATTGACTTTAGATATTCATCACAAATTTATCTTTAAATATAGGAATTAAAATGAAAGCAAATCAATAAGAAAAAACAAAGATTTTGAGGGGAAAAAAGAAATCAAGTAAACAAAAAAACGAAGGAAGCAGAAAAGAAAAAGACAAAAAGAAAAAAGGAAAAAAAGAAAAGAAAAGAGGAGGAATCCAAACAGGGGCGCTGGATTTGGGGTGGCCATAAAATCCGAATACTACGCCTCACATTCTCCTCCAATCTCTTCTCCGCCGCGCAAACTTCGTCGGCCTGATCGCAGCCGCAGCGCGGGCCGCCGGAAGTGGAGGTCGTCGAATTCCCGCCTCGGCTGCCCTTTCTACATGTAAACCCTAATAGTCATCTTGAACAAACCTGCAAATTAAGCATATTTGCATTTCTGCTACTGTGTCTACGAAGTTCTCAACCGCTCCATCATCTTCCTTAATTGCGTAAAAACAATGCGTTCCTCTGCCGTTTTGTCTATGTCTGTTATTTCTCGGTTTACATTATTGGTCCTGTAAAGGGTGCTTGTTAAAACCAAAGTAGTTCGGTTTTTTGGACTGAACTTCTCAATTTCTGGTTCAGATATTTGGTTTTTTTTTTGTTTTGTTTTTTGTTTTTTGTTTTTTTGGGTTTTTTCACCACTCTTAAAGCCTCTCAAGTTGCTCATGATCAGAAATTTCTGAGGAGCGGACTGTGATATGATTTGAGGGATGATGAAGTTTGCTGGATGTTCTATTACAGCTTCGTTGACTCCTATCCAGTCTGTCATTCAGAAGAGCCATTGTAGGCTGTCGTCCAATATATTGCAGGAGAATTTGTCCAAACCAAGTGGTTGGTCTTCCAGTAATCAGAAACTTCGACAAGGTCCGGAGGCAGAAATGGTTGCTAGACGCTATTCCCCTCCTTGGTTTAGGTGAGTTTTTAACTTTAAAAATAGTTGTCCATGTTCCTTGAGTGTTTATATCTGTTGACTGAAATTGGATTTTATTCACTGTCTCAGTGTTGCTCCTATGATGGACTGGACTGATAATCACTACCGGACTCTTGCTCGTTTAATATCAAAGCATGCATGGCTGTACACGGAGATGCTTGCTGCTGAAACAATTGTCTATCAAAAAGATAATCTTGTAAGTTTGCGGGAGACTCCTTTGGAGAATAATTAATTTATCTACATTGTTTACAAATTTACTATATAGTATTGCTTTAGGCAATTTGTTAACAATGGCAGTAAGACACATATGCAACTTCCTTCGTTTAACATTCTTTATTTGAGATTTTGTTGTTTATAACACGTTGGACTGGGGTCTTCTCACTTTTGACTAATATTTGATGGAGAGTGAAGAATTGTTGGGTGTTTTCAAACTGGCGTGGAGTTCTCTCTCATTTATATGTTATTAAAGAAGCTTCACCATCTTACTGCTTCCTTTTATAACTTGAATATTTGATCTGGTAGGTATTGAAGTCATATGAGAAATTCATTTTCTTTTGATGATCATACTTAAGTTACACATGCTTTAACGATCTACGTCTTTCTTATGAATATATTTAAAGACCATTCTTTTCATGTAATCTTTCACTTATCTTGCACAGGATAGGTTTTTAGCATTTTCTCCAGATCAACATCCTATTGTCCTGCAACTTGGAGGAAATAATTTGAATAACATTGCAAAAGCTACTGAACTTGCCAATGCTTATGGCTATGATGAAATTAACTTCAAGTGTGTATTTTACTTTTCATATTCACATTCTTTTAGGTTCTACAATAAATTATTAAATTCTTATCTTTGTAATTTTTGAAAATATTTTTTAGCTGTGGATGTCCGAGTGCAAAGGTGGCTGGACATGGGTGCTTTGGTGTTCGCCTTATGCTGGATCCTAAGGTTTCTGACTGTGTGCTGGTTATATTTTGATTTCAGTCATCTTGCACATTTTATTTTCTCCAGCAATTTGTCTAACCTAGGTTTGTGGTGTTGACAAGGAAAGTTTGTTGGTGAAGCTATGTCAGTAATTGCCGCTAACACTGATGTTCCTGTAAGCGTGAAATGTCGAATTGGCGTTGATGACCATGATTCATATAATGAGCTTTGTAAGGTTTCTTGTCCTTTTCCTCTTGTTAGAAAGCACTGGCTACTACTTGTTTTCTTAGATAAACTTAGTTTAGTGATGTCTTAAGATCAGCATTATTGATTTATGATTTAGCGTTTCTTTATCTATTTCCACTGTGGAGCATCTTCACAATAATTTTTACTGTTTGCTGCTAACTTGTGTCCTTTCCTGCGTGAAACTTGGCTTCATTGTTCTTAAAGGTGGCTTTGGCCACACATTGAATTGAACAAACTGGTAGCCTTACAAGTTATATATAAGATCTGAAAGGGAATGTTATCTCATTAAAGAACTCTAGATATAATTTTTTTAAAAGTGAAAGTTCTCTTTCTTGCAGCAGATTTGGTAAGTTCCTTAGGCTTAGGCTGTGGTTCACTGTTCCTTTTTTTTCCTCCTTTTCCGGCACTATGACAGAAAGTTATAGTTCCTCTAGAAAAAAGAAAAAGAAAAAGAAGACTCAGACCAGCCACACCTTCATCTCTTCCTATTTCTCTCCCTATCTTCTTATCCATAAACCTCTCTTTATCATCCACGCATCTTTACATCTCTTTTCCTTCTCTGGTGACCGTCTTTCTTTTTATGGAATCTCGGGGAAGAACATTTTTGGAGAAACTCCCTCGGGCTACAGTTGAAGAGTATCATAAACCACCTTAGATCCTGAATTCTGCTTGGCTCGATTATCTGCAAGCACAAGATATCTGAGTTGATGCCTGGTGTTTGAAATTTGAAGTTGTCAACATATATATTGTTGATATGTACATAACAATCTTAAGAGGCCTTGAAGATTTGAATATTCTTTCTGAAAAGTTATTCTAGTTTGATGTTACATTATGTGGCTTCTTAGTTGCTGATTTATCCTCTCACATCCGGTACCTTTTGTTTCAGGTGATTTTATTTACAAAGTTTCTTCTTTGTCACCAACTAGGCATTTCATAATACATTCCCGCAAGGCACTGCTCAATGGTATCAGTCCAGCTGAAAATCGAAGTATTCCTCCATTGAAGTACGAGTTCTTAATATCTTTCCATAAGCTTAAAGTGAAAGTTGTAATTTTTGGTTCAAGTATTTCAGTTAAGAATCGCATAACATTTTTAACTAATATAATATATAGAATAATAACTAAAAGTACAAACTTTTATGATGTATGATACTAATGTTTTATCACAGATATGAATATTTCTATGCACTGATGCGCGACTTTCCAGACTTGAGATTCACAATAAATGGGGGCATTAATTCTGTTGATGAGGTGAGCTTTTCTACTCAGCTGTAATTGGACCTAACGTATCAGAAATTGGATTTCCCCAAACTTGAAGAACATAAAAGTAGATATTGGAATCACTGCATAATAAGGGTTAGCCTAGTAGTCGAAGGGAAAACTGTAACATATATAGCTTTTTACCTTATATGATCTCCATAATTCCATTAATACCACAAAAGTACGGTGGATACACTTTAATTTTTCAATGCCTTGCATTGCATTCCAATTTTACTATTATTAATTTACATGACTAGTTATTGACCCAAAACTTATTTATTGGGAGTTGCTTCGCATGGAATGAGAGTTGTTCGTGATAATTTGCACCATCCGGTTGCTGAATTTGTTACATCGCAGTTTAATGTTTATTTATTTGAAATGAGTTTATACAGGTTAATGCTGCTCTGAAACTAGGAGCTCATGGTGTAATGATGGGCCGGGCTGCTTACCAGAAGTATGTTTATGCTCATTTTGGAAATTTCTTTCATATGTTTATGCTCACTTTGGGAATTACTTTCTTTTTTTCCTCTTTTGTTCTCTTATTACAAGTAAATATAGGCAGCTTCCTTCAGCTAGTTCCGAACTAACAGTATAAGAGAATCTGAATTTATGACAGTTGTGGTTGGGGTCCATGCTTATTATTAGAATTCTTTTATATTATCTTAATCTGACTATATTTACCATTAGAGATAGGGTTTAAGGTGAAGTTATTGTAGTGAAAAGAAATTGCTAGAACTTATAGTATCATAGTTTCATTAACTTGTTAGCAAGTTATTACAGTAGGTGGAATAATCATCACACCTACGTTATTAGTCTGGCAAGTGTTCATATTGTCCAATAATATCTTGCTATGAATATCCCATCACAATTGGTTATGATATACCTTAATTTGACTGATGACTGTTATTCATCTCCCACAGCCCTTGGCGTACTTTAGGACATGTAGACACTGCAATTTATGGGGCGCCTAGCAGTGGTATCACACGTCGTCAGGTACAATAGCAAATTTTAGTCTGAAATGGATCCTTATGCTGGAAAGTTTACTACTATCTCATTTAGTTAAAAAAATTTCCATCTTCTAGGTCCTTGAACAGTATCAAGTATATGGGGATTCTGTTTTGGGTACATATGGAAATAAACCAAATATTCGAGAGGTTGTGAAGGTAAGATTTGGTTGGTGGTTTACAGCACTTTTGGTCCCTTTTCTTTGTTCTTTGTTTCTTATTTATTTTGTGAGCTCTTCACTCTTCTCTCTCACTATCTCATGGCATATGTGGAATAATGGAGGACGAGAGCTACTGAGGGAGTAGGACTTACGTTTGTTAAGGTGTAGGATTAGCATGCTTGATTATCAATTTATTTTGCTGCTAAGTCTCTGTTTCACTGCTAATTTTTGTCTTCTCATTTCCTCGTACGGATCTAGAACCTTTTTAACCATTGAATATAGTAGGCCATATTTATATGTCTCGTAACTTTGTTGCTGTTTTTTTCTTAATCAATATTGCCTGGAATCTAGTGAAACGCACCCCGTCCCTCACCCCCACCCAAACACCTGGTGTGGTTATTTACAAGTCGCCTTATCTCCTGCAGCCATTGCTTCACCTTTTTTACTCGGATCCTGGGAATGGTCCGTGGAAGCGAAAAGCCGATGCCGCTTTTCAGCACTGCAAGGTATGTAAAATATTCTAGAAGAGAATAGGTTCCTCTTATATCGTCTAGTGGATTTTGATGGAATGCATAGCATGTTTTGCTACTTCCTCTCAACAATGCATGATGGATTTTTCACTTTGCTTTTAGTTTTACCCAATTTTGGAAAATAAAAATTGGGGCATTAAAATTTCACCGTTTTTATCCACCAACTTAGAGATTTTTCACCTGCACCTTACTTTAACATCCCCACCTTCTAAATTCTTGGTTACATAAGCTTCTAAGTGAGAACCGCTATTGGACCTTGTAGACGATTAAATCATTTTTCGAGGAAACACTCGTAGCAGTTCCAGATTACATATTGGATGCTCCAGTAGCAGAACCTCCACCTGGACGTGAAGATCTTTTTGCCAATACGCTCAGTTTATTGCCTCCTCCATATGAAGATAAAGAGCAAAAGGTAGTATTAGAGGCTTAATTTTGTATCATTGTTTAAACCATGTATTACAGAAGAGCCAGTCTTTGAATCCATTATTCACTTATTCTTTGCAAAGTCATTGATGGGTAATCTAAGCATTTGCCCCTGTAAACTGGTCATTCATCTTAATTATCAGTGGAAAATCCTATTTTAGGCTTTTGCTCTTTTCTTGTCTCAAGATTTTTGGTTGCCATTTTCTTTCCAACCATTGAGGTCCTCTAGGTTATTGGTTTCTATCAGGATATTTTTGCAACGTGGCAATATTCTGTTGGTCCAAAACAGGGATAGGATAATGTAAGAGTCCTTTAGGCACCATGCACATACATCTACATTTTAAAACTATATAGGCAGGAACCTGAGGAGCTATGTTATCACCGCACAAATGGCTACCATCAGCATGACCTCTGCCATGCTTGGCATTTCGGCCCGTCGTAACCAGCATCCGTTGAGTTCCCACCGGAGATTAGTTGTCGTAAATTCTACTGAAGCTTCTCAAGGGGAAAAGACGAAGGTCAATTTTGTCGAGAAAGATTGCAGCAAAGGCAGAAGAGATTTGATGTTTGCTGCAGCTGCAGCTGCTGTTTGCGCCATTACCGGAGTTGCTGCGGCGGAGCCAAAGCCGGGGAGTCCAGAGGCGAGGAAATTCTATGCCCCTGTTTGTGTGACCAATCCAACTGCCAAGATCTGTCGCAAATAGACTAATGGGAGTGCTTCTGCTTTCTATCTACTGATTCTAGTTTATGAATCATGGATGATGCTGTAATCTAGTTGCTGATCCAATCTTCTTTTGGGGAAAAAAGTATATCTCTTTTACTCCCTTGTGTCAATATCAGGTTTTATAACGTTTATAGTGGTTCGAGGTAGGTGTTCAGCAATCAAAGTTAAAATCTCAAAAGTTGCCTGAACTCCATGATTGCTGTGACCATACATGACCATTATAATTGTTCTGGTTAAAATATCAATCAATTAAAAAGTTTAAGCAGATGGGTTTACGGTTAATTTTTTTTATAAATACTTTAGTGATCCTCTCCTTATTCACGGGTTTGAAAATTGCACTAGAACTAACAAGTGGTAATCAATATTAAACGGGGAGGAAATGAGGATCTCTTGCTCTAATATCGTGTTAAATCACCAATCAATCTAAAAGCTTAAGTCGATAGGTTAAGGTAAATTTAATCTTTTATAAACTATCTCAATTGTTGTAATGAGCAACAATCGTTAGATCACTCAATAGAATTTCTTTAGGGATAAAAAGGATAACTTAAGAAGGAAAAAGAACCTTGTTTTATATTGGAAAATTGAGGCCTAATCTAACCCTGGTTCAACTCGAAGATTCAAATTTCCACTTCTTACGTTTATAATGCTATATTCTAAAAGGAAAGAAAAAAAAAAGGGCGAGACATTGGGTTTGGGGATGCAATTACACTATCCACCTAAGAACCCAAATTGTCCAACTCAGGAGCACTGTGGATAAACTTTCCATCTATTTTTCAATCTAACATTCTCACAGGAAGCTGTGGAAACTTGATCTCCTTGGCCAACCAAATGAACTCCAAGCAAAGAAATCCCTTGGCAAGGGAAGCTTTTGCTGCAATCAAATTTTATGGCATCTTCTGAAGCACTTGTTCCTCTTATGTTTCTGTACATCACATTGCTCACTTTCACTGCTGAAACCTGCATCCATGAGAGCAGCAGCAGCAGCAACAAGAACCTATTAAATTTTCTGTGGTTTGATTTAAAAAGGCAATTTTGATCATAAATTCTTTTACCTGTTCTGGACATTCCCCTTCTTTATCACAGTAGTTCTGGTCTATGATTATTGGGTTGCTCACATTCTTCATCACAACATTTTGAAACAGGATGTTTTTGGCATATCCAGACCCTCCCTGTACATGGACCATTGACTGTCAACATTTCGAAAGGCGAGCAAAATCGAGTAACGATCGAAACAAGGTCATGTTATATGTTCGGTCCTGGAAATTCTAGAGCTGCGTCTATTGAATTCTAGAGCTGCGTCTATTGAGTCCAGTACTTTACAAAGTGTATGATAGATCTTTGAGCTCTCAAAGTTGTATCTAATAAGTTTGTAACCTATTCGACGCTTTAAAGTTTAAGGAGTTTAGAGAGCAATATGGACTTCCTTCCCCAAAAAAAAAAAAAGCAATATGTATTATTTTTTAGATTTACTAAATCAAATGGATTCTGTACATATGTTTGACAAATTTATTTTGAAAGCTGTTTTCGAATTCTGTGATTTAAATAGTGTAAATTATGAAAACAACATCATTATGTTTTTAGTGTTTTCATATTTTTAATTTGAAACTTTAAAAGATAGAATTACATTGAAAAAAACTTTGATAAATATATTATTTATGTTATAAACTCATTTAATTTTTTCAAAAAATTAAAACATGTAAAATACAATATTTATAAATTATACAATGCTGTAATATAATAATTCTACAAATTTTATAACAAAGATGTTAATGAATTAATTATTATTATTTTAGATTAAACTAAATATTTAATTGGTAACTTCAACTAGTTTACAAATATATTACTAAATACAATTCAACAAGTTTTCAAATTGATATTCGATTTTTAAATTTGCTACCAAACACATATCTCAAAACAGTCGAAACCTGTTTTCCCTTGAATCTCTTGTTTTTAAATTTCTATTTTCTGATCATCAACCAAACACGCCCTTAAGAACTTAGTAGAAAAAATCCTAAAAATTTACGAATTATTAGGTACTTTGTAAAGTTTAAGGACCTATTAAACACATTGAAGTTGTTATTTTTCAACTAAAATGGTGATTCAAACTAACTTGTGGTCCTTACACCAACAGAATTGACAACTTATGCACATGAATTGTCAAATACCATTCAACTACCCCCACTAAACAACTAATGGACCCATCAGTGACACCACATAAACTGTCATTTGTATGCAAATCACTATCAACTTTCAAAGTGGAGATAGGAAAAGCTAGAATTACTCTAGTTTTAATGATTAATAATTCACTGAGAAAGTTTAGTTAGCATAATGTTTAGCATATTTAGCAGAAATTTTGAGAAGATTAGGAAAAAGAAACACAGCCAACTACTCCATAGGAGTCAAAAGGGCACCATTTCCATGAACTGCTATTGGCTGAGGGTGAAGAAGAAAGACGGGGGAATTGGGTATTGTACGGGCTGCTTCGTAACGTTCTCTTTTTTTATTTCTTGTTCCTCATTTCTAGTTTTTGAGAAGTATAAACGTTTGGTAATTTGTTTCTATTTTCAAGAAATGTTTCCAAAATTATGTAGAAGTTTTGGAAAAAAAAAATTGTTTTCTATTTCTGTTTTAGTTTTTTCAAAATATAAATAGAAGCATTATTTTAGAATTTATAAAATGATAATAAATATTTAAAAATAAATATAAGATAAAAATAAATTTAATATATAAAAGATGTACTTTTTTAATTTAAAATTTTAGAGAAAAAAAATATATTAACAAACATGTTTTTTTTTTCAATAAAAAAAAGAACAAGAGACCATAAACAATAAAAAGAAACAACAAGAAACCAAAAACAATTATCAAAGGAACTTCAGTTTCTATCCGTTGAAAAAGAGGAAACAAGAAAGAAAAATGAGAAAAAAATGAGAAAGAAGAAATAAGAAACAAAAACATTACAAAAAAAACCTGTCGATTTTAGAAGCGGAAGTTTTGTAGGTCAAAAGTAGGTTGGGAAATATTTGGCCAATTTTTGTGTGTCAAATGCAGAGAAGTCAAGAAGTGAGGAACAAGTTCCATTAGAGCAGCTTAAACTTGAGAAAATTGATTCAAAATTCAAGAGAATTTCTACTCTTTGGGCATACCTGCCAAGTCTTTATTCTCACTCCATTGCTGGTCCCTGAAATCATTGCTCTGTTTACTCTTATATTTGAAACTTCAGCTTCTGTGTTTCCTTTTCCTAAACTTCCAATGCTGAAATGGAAAGAAGAGATCAGATCAAAACATTAAAAAAAAGTTGAAGTTGAAGTTTGGAAGATTCAGTAGAAGAAGAAGACCTGATTCCATGGCCTGGCCCACAACTGATATCCATGGCTTGAACATTTCTTGACCCACTTACAATTGAAATACAGTCATCCCCTTTGAGGAAAAAATAAAACACAGATTCTTAGACCAACCCTTTAGTAGAGGAAGTTTGAAAGTTGTTTCATTTTCCGTGGCAGGCCCGTTTCTTGGCTACTTTGTGGTATAGATATGAACTAACGAACTTTTAATCGAAAATGGGTGTCTTAGACAGTTGAGCTAAGTCTAGGTTGGCTACTTTGTAGGGTATTTGACCTGAGAGAAACAATAGAACTTTTACGGGTGGAGAAATTTACAGAGTATGTTTGGGATCTCATTAGATTTAATACTCCTCTATGGGTTGGTTTCTAAGGCGTTTTGTAATTATCAATTAGGCGTTATTCATTTAGATGGGAGCTCCTTTCTCTTGGGCATTCCCTCTTATTAGACTGTTTTTTGGGTATGTCCTTGTATATCTTTTCATTCCTTTTCGTGAAAGCTTGGTTTCTCATAAAAAAAAATTTAATTTTTCCCCTTTGTTGGTGTACCTGTTCCAATGACACAGTTTCTTATCATAACATCTTGTGTTTCCGTGACGTGAATTCCATCTGTGTTGGGGCTGTTTCCCGGGGCGACGACCCGGAGATTCAAAGCTTTGACATTGATGCATTTCTGAAATGAGAGATGCATCTTTTGTGCATTTTTGAACATCAGGTTAGCCACAACCAAGTTGGTGCATTGGTAGAAAGTTACAGCCTGCACAGGAAGAAAGAAATCAGAACTCATGGAAAAGCTCAACTCGACGTTTTCAGTTACACGACTTTAAAAGAAGACGATTTCGAAGATCGGAAGGATAGCAACGAACCGTCGGTGCTTCCCTGCAAGGCTGCAGAACAATTCCAAGAGAAATTAAACAATCATCATCCTACGGTTTATCAAGGAAATGAGGCTCATATAATGAAGTTGTTTAAAGATGACATGTTTACAAGGAATTTGTTCACTTTGCAAGAGCTCAGCCACCATTTTCTGCCGTTCCCATTGATGATGCCATCACCATTGCCTTCTACAACAAAGTTACTAACTCCTTCAAATTTAAGCCAATGTCGCCGATTGTTGACGTAATCCGACAGTCTCGGAGAAGCTTTGATCATTCCATTGATCTTGCAATGAGAAGAAATGAGCTCAAAAGTTTTCCAAAACATGTCATGGAAAACAGCACAGTGTAACATGCTTAGACTCTCACCTTTAGTGTTAAAGGAGATCTACAAGGACCTGAAAAAGTGATTGGCTTAAGATAATATGTTCTGCCTTTAGGAACCAAAAGAATTGCCTTGCTAGAAGAACAGGCCTCCTTCCAAGCTAGCTCAAATGCCTAAAACATATACATTCATGACAATCGTGAGTAATTATGCTCTCTAAACCAAAAAAAAAAAAAAGAGAAAAAAAAAGTTCCTCGCTACTAGAATCTTCAGTAGTTTGTCTCCGGGAGCTGGTTAGGACGCCTCCCGGAGATTAGAGAGTTAGTCATGAGCATAATTCAAGAGTAAAGCTCTAATACTCAGTTTAACGGGATCTAGTATACCTTACTGTCGTCTTGCCCATTGCCCTTAGCTCCAAAATCATCCACATTCACCACCTTTGGCGACCCCGAACGCGAGCTTCCTCTATCTCGCCTCGTCGTCATCAAGCCGTGAAAATCAGTGCTCCATCCGGGTCTAAAGCTTCTAAAGCCATAAACTTGATCATGATATTGAGAAACAGGAAGTGGATCCTCATGGTGAGTGCCAAAACAGAGAGAAAACATGGGAAATGCTATGAAAAGGATGAGAAAATGGCTTGGTTTATGCATTCTCCTTATGTTTCAATTTACGCTTCACTTTCTAAGGAAACACAAATTGGACAAATTGCTTTGTCTTTTGGTAGACAGTATATATAGGGAGAATTGAGACCAATCTTTTGACTGTCACTAATAACCGTTGGCTACGGGTTCAAAATACAGCTCCAACGATATAGAATTGTTAGCCACGTTGTTACAACCCCTCGAATAATGCCTTGAGAGAGATGTTTTTGACTTTGAAAGCACCACAGGAAATAAAATTAGGCAGCCAGAAACCGTTGATGTTCATACAGATGCATTGAAGAAAAACTCAGTTGGGTTTTTGCTTAACTGAAAGCCATATTGCTCCTTTGCCAGACTCTTAATTCCCACCATTTTCGGTCCACGAGGACTTCAGTTTTTTTTCTGTACAGATTTCCATTAACAAGACGTGTTTAATTAGCTCAAGACACATGTTTTACTAAAAAAAACTACCTCATGCACGTTTTTTTTCTACATAATCATCGTTGTCCCAAAATAATAGCACTTATACCATTTCTATTAATTCATCCCACGAGTAAAATATTAGGGAGATTTACTTATTTATTAAATATAATATAAATAAACTCTAGACGAAAATGAGCAGGAGCTCCTACTTCCTGATAAGTAGACAAATATCTTTAGTGATGATATTTTGGGTAAGAAATGACATGAAATAGGGCAAGAAATCTTGGATCTAGTATAAATGGGTAAATAAGTTTATTTCGTTACCTTGTTGAAACCATTTTAATTAAGATCCTAAACCATTTTAAGATCCTATCGAGTAGGTGTTATCAAAACAACCTCATCCCTCTTAATCTCTCTTTTTAATATATGAGTGATCGTTTAATTGACATATAATAATAGTTGAATATTTTTGAAGTATACTCGAACTCTAGATATAATATCTTTGAATGATTTGTATGTCAATTTAGCTAGTTTGTTCTAGACTTGTCTGTAATCTGATTATATCAAACTCCATCAAACTCTTCCGGTGCTTTCTACACATCATGTTATGTTTTGGTATTTTGAAAATATGAATCAAACCCATGAATCAAAATTCAACCCCTCAATTTATGAAAATGTCAACCAATTCTATTCTAATTCCAACAAACTTGCCCTTCTAGGTCAACCAAAGTAGGCAAGAGTTGTGATGGTGCCAAAAAGGAAGAGAATTAAGGCTTTGTTTGGTAAAAGTGAGGTAGGAAAGATAGCACTTAGAAGTTAGAATCCATTTAGAATTAAAAAGAAAAAAGGGTAAGAGAATTAGAGGGTTTTGGTCTGTAAGGTTTTGAAGTGGCAATTTGAAAGTGGATATTCTTTTTTTCCATTGTGGCATTGGCTTTTTTGCCCACTTAGGAAATTTTTTTAATTTTTTTTTTAGTTTGTCAAAGTTGAGGCCTTTTCCATTAACCATCAAAATCATCATCATCAATTTTTATTTGGTAATGTTCAAAATATATTTAATTATCAATTGTCAAACTTTTTCAAAGAGGTATATTCTTTCGATATTTAAATATTAGATGATATTTGAATACTTTATAATATTTATTCGGAGATGTATGCAATTTCTTATTATTGACACGTGATTGTTAAGAAAATATAATAGTAATAACTCCACCAATGAGATGACACAATCTACCTTACAAAAGATTTACTCTAAAGAGATATCATAAACTTTGAAGATGTTTCTATTTTAGTCCCTAAATTTTTAAAATGTTCAATTTGGCCTATAAATGTTCAACATGTCCTTCTCGATGTCTACCTCGATCCCTAAACTTTAAAGAAGTTGGTTATTATCTTAATTTTTTGCTTTTAACAAATGGATAACATTACTTCGAATGTGTGTATTAACATGATGACATAAACGTGTACTATAGCCACATAAGTAGAATAAGACAAGTATTGAGTGTGTGGATATATATAAAATTGACATTTTGAAACAATTTAAATTCCATAACATAAAAGAGTAGAAAGTGCATCTCCAACTCTAATTCTTTTTTTTTTCCTCGGACCTCTAAAGAAAAGACGTAAGGAATATCTTGACCAATTAAATTATGTTCGTGTCGATTTTTTATTTTATTTTTTATTTTAGTTCCAATGGAAGGAGGAGTTGATGAAGGATAACATGAAAAATAAATTTAAGGAAGGGTACGGGGTTGAATAATGTCTGTTTTATTCAAAAAATCAAAACCTAACATTCTCAACCACCTCTTGCGGAGTAAATTTGGAGCATTGGAAACGTGGTGTCTATTTTCAACCTCAAATATTGACTTTTTCTATCATGTTTCGTTAATTATTTGCACTTAGTAATTACCCTAATCATTCCTCTCGTAAACATAATTAAGAAAAGTGTTCCCTTCCCATTTTTTTTTAAAAACATAGTGTATAATAAATATGATGCGATAATTTCAACCTATAAATTTATAGAGAGAGTAATGTTAAAAAAAATTATGAGAAGAAGTAAAGATATCTTAACTACTGAACAAGAATCATATTGGCATATATTGACTTTGTTGATGTAAGATTCTAGACGAGGTGATTAGTCAATATTAGATATGAAGTGGACATCTAGTTAATCAAACATTATGCCAGCGTGGCTTTGTGTCACATACACTTTGAAACTTAAGTTAATGCTTAGTTTGAGTACGTGTCGAACCGAGCTTTGATCCCACCTTTTATAATGGAACTTTGGAAAGCGTTGTTCCGCCATTTTCACTACTCCATACCTGACAGTCAAGTAAATTTTACACTGATGGTATCCATTCGTCCACGTTGGCGTCTAATTGGACTTTCGCTTGATTCACCTAGCCTCCCTATTTGTCCCAACCAACGCATGTACATGTGTTTCCAAGCGATTGGACCAAGTGTCAAGGTCTGATGATGTTTTCTCTTGACGATGGAATTTGCTTAAAATAATTTTAAATAGAAAATGAACTCGTGTGAATCTATGCCTCACAACAATGGCTTTGACTTTTAAAAGTTATATATACAAATTCATTATAATATAAGTCTAGATATTTGGACTTTGATTTATGTACTGTTAGTTTTTAATTAGTCCTATATATTCAAATTTCATATAATTTAATTTATTTATTTTAAAAGTGATCATTTTTATAACTTTATTTTCTTTTTTATCTCATTTTCAGATCACAAATTTTTAAAATGTTGTCCTAACTTTTTTTTATATAGAATATCCTAACTTATTTGTGTATAAAATTTATGTTATGATTTTGCATGGATTAAAATACCTACTTTAAAAAATATAGAGACTAAAATGATAATATTAGACCTACTAAGATCTTGTATATAGACCTAAATATAATTTAATTCTTAAATGTTTTAGTGTAAAATGAAGATATTGATCATTTTGATTTAGAAAATATTTTTAATCAGGAATATGATGATGAATTTTACATATTGTTTTTATCAAAATTTTATAAAATAATTATTAAAAATAAACTCCAAAGAATTGATTTTTATTGATATGCTTTTAATGTTGTATGACCAAAATATTAACAATAGATTGTTTATTTTTTTTTAAACAAAAGAAAGCAATCGAACATGCTTGACCAAAGTATCAAGCCAATCAGAAATAGTTACATCCCAAATACCACTAACAATTTATTGGTTATCCATCTCTTCATAATCTAATTTTTTAGTATGATATTTTTTAAGGAATTATTCTATATCAATTTACATCATTGGGTTGAGAAATATTTCTATATTTTCTATTTTAATATTTTAAAGTAGTATGTCTTATTTTATGATAATACACTAAAATAAAACTTTGTATTGGCGAGTAAAATGCAAAAGCAGAAAACCAAAAGCAAGGAACACTTGTCTTAAAAAAATAATAATAAATAACTTCAATGACCCTAAAATTTAACTAATTTATGAAATAAAAACATGAAGGAAAAAAAATCAATTTTTACCCGAAAAAAAAACTTGGAAAATACATCAATTTTTATTCCGCACTTTTAATCTCCTCAAAATGTATTTTAAATTAATTAAATTTAAATATGTGTTGCACAAATATTGCAATTTATATATTTTTATTATATTATTGTTCGAGTAATCCTTGAAAATATTATTTTCTTTCTTTTTTTGGCAAAGGGAAAATATTATTTTCATGTGCACTCAAAAAATATTAGAAAAAGACACTGACTTTTTTTATTATTGAAATTTATAAATTTTGCAAAATTATTCTTGGGTCCATTTTCATTGAAAATTATTAGTGGGATAATTATTTCGTTTCTTATTTTAAGTTTTAAAAAATTAAACTTAGAAATATTATGATTGTTTTGTTATATAATTTTGATAACAATTTAAAAACCTATGCTAAATTTAAAAAATAAAAAGATAAATTCAAAAACTTGTTTTTATTTTTAAAAAATTAAATGTATTTGTAAGAGAAAGAAGTGAAAAACTTATCAATAAAATTATAATTATACAAAAAAAAAATGCTGGTTGTAAAATCATCCTAAAGTTGCAATATTTTTCAGAAACTACCCCTTCAAACCCTAAACGCTAGGGCGACAAGTCGTTTGATCCCCAAGGAGACAAATCCCTGTGAGAGAGTCGAGATTTATGAAAGCTCCGATTCACAACCGACGAACGATCGCTGGAAAGCAAAGAATAATCCCCGTCGACGGAAATCAAATTTCAAATTCAATTTGGCTTCCTCCCTAATTCAGGTTAGGCGAAACGAAAAAGGAAAGAACACAGACGATTTCGAAAGAGATGTAACAGAAAACAATAAGGAATTGGAAATGGGAACGAAAGAGAAATCCCTCAGAATGCCTAGAATCTACCTGGATTTGCATGGAAGACCTGGTTCCTCGACCTCTGCCATAAGCATCGGGAGCACCAAGCTCCATCCTCCAAATTTTTTCAGATTACTAAACTTTTCGTCACCGGGACTCCATCGGAGATGCCTCTGGGTATGGTCGGAATCGGCGGAGTTGGAAAGGATAAAAGCCGCTACTGGTACCTCGTGCCTCGGCTATTTTAGGGCTCCATTTGGGGACGGAGAATGGGCCTGTCCATCCCGCCATTTTAGTGGGCTTATGGCCCATTAAGAAAACCGTTTCAGCCCATTGACAAAATCCCTTTTATAGGTACGGTTGATCTCTCTGCTATTGAACTTTTAAATTTATGCGTACTTTAATAAGTTGATAAATTTCTAATATATTGTTAAGGGTGCGTTTGGTGAGTAATCAGAACACAGAAATTTGAAAATAAGAGATTGAACGAAAATCAGAATTGTATTCTTTGTTTTTAGTATTTTTAGATATATGTTTGGTAACAGATTTGGTAATTGAATCTCAATTTAAAAAATTATTCGTGTGTTTAGTAATATATTTGTAAACAAGAGATAGTCACAAACTAAATTTTAGTTTAATCTAAATTTATATTAATTAATTTATTGATATTTTTTATGAATTTTGTATAATTATTATTTTATAAGGTTATATAATTTAGAATACATTATATTTTACATGTTTTAATTTTAACAAACATAAAATAAATTTATAATATGAAGTAATATATTTTATCAAAGTTTTTATCTTTTTTTAATGTAAATTTGCATCTTAAAAATTTCAAATTCTAAATCTGAAAATACTGAAAACATAAAAAAGACGTTTTCAAAATTTCTACTGTTTGGATCACAAAATCCAAAACATTTTTCAAAAACGAATCTCTAAAATACTGACAAACGCATATTTGTTGAATCGCTGAATCTAGAAACAAAAAATAAAACAAAATCCGAGTTTTCAACCAGACAGACCCTAAGTCTTTTACTTTATCAAATAGGTCTCTAGATTAACTTCATTACTTTATTGCCAAGTAGGATGCTTATTGAATTACTTATATTATGCAAATATTTTATCTTAGATAGGTTTAAATATTTGGTGGCGTAAAGGTTTAATGGACAGAATTAATGGTAGATATCTAATGGGTTCATAATTTCGAAGATTTATTATAAACTTTTAAAATTACATTGACACTTCGGTTGTAAATTTGAATATTGAGCTTGTACCAGGTAAACTTTTTAAATTACATCTCAATTTTTAAATGCATTTTTTTTCTTCCTAAATTTTCAAACAAAAAATCGGTCACCCTTTTTTAGCATTAAATTTTAAACCATAGAGATTAGATTCTACAATTTATAAGAGAGTAGTTACAAGGTCAAGTTTTAGACTTCCAATTAATCAATAGAAATAGAAAATTTAAAAGTTTAAGACTGTTCATCAATCTTGCTTCTCTATAGGTAAATCGTCGATTTCCAAATTTGAAAATTGATGGTGTCAGTTTTCGATAGTTGACCCCGACCGACAAATACTCAATCCTAGATATCACATTAATAGTACGTTCTAATTCATTTTTCATACCTCATTTTCAAATTATTGAATTATAACAAATAAATAAAGATTTAAAATCTAGGAATGTAATTTTTTTTTTCCAAATTAAAGAATTAAATATTTAGCGAGATATGGGACGGATTTGTAATTTAATGTAAAAACAAACAGAAGAGATAGGAAGGGCACCCACCAATCCCTCAAAAGTCAAATATAAATCTCTGACACACATCTGATCAAATCTCGAGCGTACAAAATAACCGGCAGAGTTTGATTCACATTCTCGAATACTCTAAGCCCGCCCGCAGCCAATCCCTCCCCTCCTTAAAATCGTCATCTTCCTTTCGTATTATCTTGTACTGTGTCTGTGAGAGGAGAGGACAATGTTCCCTTCCCGTCGGTCGTCACGCTATACATCACCTATCCGTGACATTAAATTTTACGCACCCACGTGACCTCCCACGTGGCCGTCCCTCATTCTCTGCATGTTTCCAAACGAACGCGTGTCCGCACCCAATCCCTATTTCCCTCAACTGAGTTCGACACGTCGCTCCATTTGACAGCCGACATCTCCCGTAGGTTTCCGACACGTGTTGCTCTACGTATCCCCCCGTTTAGCCTTTTGTATTTAAAAGGAATGATACGAATTCAACCACCGGATTGCTTTTATTCATTTCCTTTTTGAAGGAATTTCTCGATTTTCTGTTTGTTTCTCGGGAAAGAAAAAGAAAATAAAAATTATGGCTGTCGCTGAGGAACCGATTCTCTCGCGGCTGGACCGGTTGGATAATATTGTGAGTTTTTTTCGGGTGGAAAATGGAATTTTTTTTTATTTGTTAATTTTACTTTTTTGGAGTATTTTGTTGTCTAGTAAGGGGGGAAGTGATATTTANCGGGAAAATGACTGGGAAAATTAGAAGGGTTGGTGGGACTTAGGATTGAATTGTGGCTTTTGGTGCATGGGCTGTCTCGTTTTTTTTTTGTTGTTGCTTTGTAATTTTGACGTTGATGTTTTCTTCCTATTTATTTATTTATTTTTTTGTTCTTCTTCCAAACTAATGAATTATTGTGGTTTTTTTTTTCTTTTTGTATTATTTGAAAATTTATTGCGAAAGTTATGTAGAAGAAATGAAATTGGGACTTGGGTTTCCATTGACGATCATCGCCACTAATTTTGTAATTTTTATATTATTATATGACTTGAAGCCATCATAGGTCGTTTATCGTCCAGTTTTTTATTTTTTTATTTTTAGTTTTTGAAAATTATGCTTTATATTTGAGTTCAAAGTCAAATTATATATATATATATTTGCGAACTGCTTTTTCTTTTTTAGTTTAGATCTTGAAATAAGTTTCAAAAATTAAAATAGCAAAACAAATAATATGCAGTAGAAGTAGTGGTTAGAAACTTAGAAGTTTAGTTTTCAAGAACATAAAATCGGAAATAAGGTTATTATAATTTTTCTTATTCAATAAAAGCTATAGGAGCAAGTATTTAAATTTTTAATTTTTAGGAGGTAAGGACGACACTTTTAATTTTTGTTAATGGTATAATTTAAGTATAATTAAAATAATATAACCTTCGATTTTTTAGAGGGTAGTAAAAGTGTCTTAACCACGGTTAATTTTGTGCTACAGACGTTTTAATTAATTGGATATATGTCTTAATTAATTAATTTGATGAATTTTAAGGCTATATGTTATAATGATTTTTTTTTTGGTTAAATAATAAATAATTGAGATATTATTTATAATAATAGTTGAGGCGGTTGGAGGAAATTAGAGGGTGCGGAAAGTCTCCGAAAAGCTCGTGTGGGTCCACTCCATCAAGTGGGACCCTTACGAGCGATTACCACACCTCGTCCGTTGATCTGTCGCCCAAGAGCCTGGAGAAGCACTGCCGTCCGATCAGCAACGTCATCAAAATCACCGAAGTCAAAGGAAGCCTCGTCCAGAGAATGGATAACATAGAGGATCGAGTCCTCAAGGTAAAAATAATAATATATCATTTGATTCTAAACTTATTTAATAAAGATTTATCAATATTCGAATTCAAATAAAATAATATGTAGCTTTTCCTTGGGTTTCAAAAATGGTATCTAATTGGTATTTGGTTTCTTGTTTTCACAGTTATTGAACCAAAATGTTTTCGGAGTTATTGAATTTAATGTTTTTTAATATTTGTTTAGAAGATTTATTTTTGCATTTGGTTTTCGAATTTTGTGATTGATAGTAGAAATTAAAAAAAACAAAATAAATGAAATTTTAAAAATGTAGAATTATATTTAAAATATATAAACTTGTATAGATATACACTTTTCTGTAATAGGTGCGTTTCCTTTTTTTTTTAATTAAAGAATTATTATAAGTTATATAGTAATGTAACATGTAATTTTTTAAATAATATAATATATATATTAATTAATTAAGATTTATTATTACTATCATATCATAATATATATGACAGTATATATACTATGGTATTTAGTTTCTATTATAAAAAAATTATCTATAATAAAACAATGGATAATTTTTTAAATAATATATATATATATATATATTAATTAATTAAGATTTATTATTACTATCATATCATAATATATACTATGGTATTTAGTTTCTATTATAAAAAAAATTATCTATAATAAAACAATGGATAACTTTTTTAAATAATATAATATATATATATTAATTAATTAAGATTTATTATTACTATCATATCATAATATATACGACAGTATGTATACTATCGTGGAAGTCGTGGAAGTATAATAATTTAGTAAAATAAAATAAATTTAGTAAAATTTAGTTTCTATTATAAAAAAAATTATAGTGTTTTATTATATAATAATTAGTCTTCTATCAATTCATTTATTTGTTTTAATTAAATTATTATAAAATTTAAATTATGGTGGTTAAATTCTTATATGTTAAGATTGACTAAATTGTTATTAATCTATTAAAAAGTATTGGGATTAAATTGTGACTTTAATAAAAGTTGAATAAAAATCGAATTGATCTTTCAAAAAGGAAAAATTAAATTGTTATATTTTTATAAATTGTTATATTTTTATATATTAAAGTTTATGATAGATTAAATAATGGTTATTCTAAAATATAGAAATTAAAAAAAATAAAACCTAAATTCAATCGAGAATTTTAGCGCACATTTGAGAATTATTCATAATTTATTTCATTTATATAAGTAGGGATCAGGAGAGAAGTGATTTTGATAACTATATCCGTCATTTTCCTTGTATGAATGTTGAACAGCTTTGTTTGCAACTAGAGGGAGAGATAGAGAGGGAGAGAGAGACGTTGATGGTTTCCGAGAAGAATAAGAAGAAGAAACCTAAGAAGAGTTTTAAGCAGCTTGTTCAACGGTGTATGACGGGACAAGGAATACGTGATCAGTTAACGTCGGGACAAGGAACACGTGATCAGTTAACGTCTTGAAAGTTCTTGAAAGTTCGAAGTTCAAATTTCGTTTCTTAACTAACTTGTTCGTTTTTATTTCTAATTGTATATATATATATATATATATATATATATGTTGTTTTTTAGTTTTTGTCTCTCAACGTATAGAAAAATTTGAAGCAAAACAATTTTGGATTTTCTTTGTAGAATGGTTGGCTAATTTTGTTGAATTTTCTTTTTTCTAAAGAGTTGTTTTCGTTTAAATTTTGGGATTTAACGAGCAAAAAGAATTGTGTTATATTTTCCTTGGGTCATTTATTTTTTCCTTCGAATTTCCATCTTTATAAGAAGTTATTTTATTTTAAGTTAAGATATTATTTTAGTCTCAGTATTTCTATTTTGGTTGATTAATATTTTATTTTAAGTTAAGATATTATTTTAGTCTCGGTATTGGTATTTCTATTTTGGTTGATTAAAAAAAATTCTATTTTGGTTACTTTTAAAATGTGGTTCATTTTGGTTATTAAAAAGTGATGATTTTGTTACTCCTTTTTAACTTAGTGGTTCTACTTTAGTTTGATTATTTTTCCACTTAATTAAAATTTGGTTTCAAATCTATATGCTGTGGTCTTAGTTTACTTTTCCAATTCCACCAAAAATTTGCTTAGAAAATACATAATATTCGGTTTTAACCCTATGTGCTTTGAATTTTTTTAGATTGAAATAGAAGTATGAACTGAAATGATTATTTTTTAAAATTAAAATAGAAGGATAGATTAAAAGTCGGGATAGCATTCTGAAAAAATCAAGAATAACTTAACCCTGGTATTTTTTAGATTTTATTTTGAATATTAGAATAAAACATTTTGAAAAATAGAGATTAAAATTAGGAATTAATATTGAACAAATTTAAAATTTGAAATGAGTATTGAGAATTAGGTCCCGAATGAATGAAATAATCAGATGAAGATGAAACCTAAATCATTTAAATCTTAGTTTAAAGAATATGTTTCATTTTCATATTGGAAGACTTTGAAATACATGCAAAAAGGTAGATTATATGAATGTCATACAAAGTATTTTGTTGTCCAATAAAAGGAAAATGGCATTTAGGATAGGTAACAAAAGTGGTAGATTTTTTTATCATATTCAATGTTTCTTCATTAATTGCAACAAAAAGGACATGAAATAGGAGAATACTTGAGCACATATTTAGAAGGAAATTTAATAGGATTCAAATCAGAGATTCAAATTAAGAAATCTGGAAGTTTGGGTTTCATTTTATGAATGAAATAATCTTCAAAACTGAATGACGAAGTAAAATTTAAAACATTTAAATTATTTAAACTCTAATCTAACAACTATGTTTTACTAAATACAAAGTATATTATAAATGTCACTTAAATTACTTGAATTTGAATTTAAAATGTCATGTAGAAATGAAAAAAAAAAGGTACAAGATGTGAGTAGGACGTGACATCACATGAAAAAAGGTAAAAGACGTGAGTAAGACGTGACATAACTCAAATGTCTCATTAAAAATGGTGTAAACATCGTTGAGTAAACTAAATGAGATCATTCACAAAATCAAATTTATTTAATTTTCTCCCAAAATTCTCTTTTTGAAGTTTAAAATTTATGGAAGTATAAGTTAAATCAATTATATAAAGTAATTTTTCTATAAAAAATAGTTGGTCTATTTGGCATCGTAATTAAATTTTACAAATGATCTCTCGGTGGCTAATTACAGTTGAGATAATTAAGTTTAGATTATATATATTTAGATTCTAAAATTAAAGGGAAAGATTTGAAAATAATATTTATATGTTTATTTTATCCTAAATCAACGACAAAATACTTATTCAGAAATATAAAAAATCTGAAATTTAACTTTGTTTTTCATTAATTCGGTTATTTCAGTTTTTGATTAAGTTCTCTCGTCAACATTAAAAAAAAAACAAAAAAAAAAGTTGATACGTCATAAATTATTTTGACAAGCTACCAAAAAGAAATAGATTTTATTAATAGATGAATTGAGTTTCACGGGTCAATGTAATGTTTGACTGACATATATATCTAAATACGTCAATACAACAATATATATCTAAATACGTCAATACAACAATAATTCAATGTTAACAAATACGGACAACGTAATTATTTGCCCCTATGATAGGCAAATGGAGGTATTCCTTGAGGGAATAAGACTAACACGTCTAAATTTCAAACGCGTGTTTGTGATTGCAACAAACCTGATTCTCTCTACAAGCAATCAACCCTAGTTTCAGCGTGTCAAAATTATCCACAATTACGACGTCTAGGTTGAGGATATATTCGCAAGCTCTCTAAAAATTTCTCTGCTTATGGGCATATGAGAAGAAACTTTAACACTTTCTCATGGTCTTGCTTCATCTGCAACTATTATATATCTGTGCCAAACTTTTTATGGGTTTTTCAAGGTTCGTTTGGTAACGTTTCTATTTCTTGTTTTTTGTTTCTGTTTTTTTATTTTTAACGAAAAAAAATGTTTTGCATGGTTTCAACCTCCAAGAATTCAAATATGATAAAACRATGTTTTTATTTATGTTTTAAAGTAAATTGGAAATGGGAACCAAAAAAGAGAAATTTATTTTGATTGTTCCCAAAATTTCTATACAATTGTGAGAATGTTTTAAAAAACTGAGAAACAAGAAACAAAGTTAGTTGTAAAATACTTATATTTCTTTAAGAAAATTGGAAACGAGAAACAAGAAACGGAAACGTTACCAAATGGACGCTGAGTTTCCCAACCTAGCTCCTTAATGCATCCATTGAAGAGATTTGTAATTTTACCTGCCCATTGTGGCACTTTTATTTAACTAAAGTAATTTTTAAAAAAAACGACTATTTGTCAATTTGAACATAATTTAACTGGTTAAAGTATATATTATAATTAAAAGGTTTGGAAGTTATCAGGTGCACAAAGATTGTCGAAAAAATTGAGCCGACCAAACTGAAGTCGATCTATTGGTTTTAGACTCTCAACAGTGGGTGGTCGGTTTATCTGTCTAGAGCTAATGAAAATCGACCAAATGACTAAAATTACTATAGAAAAAATATATGCAATGCATTGCATATGACTATAGACTAGATGCATTTTAATTTTTAGTTTTTGGGGTTTAATTGTTATTTTATTCCTTTATTTTGGCCACCCGTGTCTCCATCTCTCGCTCTTAGTCTCTCGTCTCTCTCCTCAGCTCTCTCGACGATGTCTACCTTAGATCTTGCTTCTCTCAAGTATCTCAGATCTCCAAACTCCCGCCTCTCTTACCTCTTTGAGCTCTCTCACCTCTATGAGTTCTCTCTATACATCCTCTCTCTCTCTCTCTCTCTCTCTCTCTCTCTCTCTCTCTCTCTCTCTCTCTCTCTGAACTTTCTCTCACGCATCGATATAATCGCTCTATCTCTTTCTATTTCAAAAACAAGTAAAAAAGAAAAATATACTGGTTTCAACAGAAATTGACCAACTGGTTGATTGGTTAAGAAAAGTACGAAGGAAAGCACATCGATTCCAATGTTGATTTCAGTATCGGTTAGACCAATGAACACACCTAATCCAAACCTCCACTATTAAATATCCTACAATAAAAATATAGCGAACCTAAAAAAGATCTATAATCTACATGGACTACTCATCTTACTACCAATAATGTCTACTGGCACTATTTCCCTCTTTCAAGGGCAATGTTTTTGAAAAAGACCTTGGCGCCCTTATGGACAAAGCAAAGCAAATCTTAAATTTAGAAATTGGAGGGCTTATCCTTATTTTTTTAGGCTGTCCTAAAAAATTGGTCTCTAAAAGGAGACATGTTCATGTGAAACGGGTTCATCCCTACGGTTGGAGGGATGGGGCCCATTTACTGGACAATCATTGTCCTGATGGGACAATGATTGACCAGACTTACCCCTTACTGCGGGCTCCTCTTTACGAGATGGTGGGCCATTCATTTCTTTATGTTCATTAAATGAGACTCCCAAATTAAAATATCTATTTCAATTCCAATTAATCATCTTTTAAGGTCACGTTTACATATTCGCAATCGTAATGKAAATCGATCGAAATTGTAATGTTATTCCATCGATGTTGATTACTAGAAATTTTATAGAATCGTAATTAGAATTTTTTTGATACTGTTTACWAAAACTGTCTGAAATCGGAATCAAAATCARATATATAACAATTACTAATATACCCCTTTCTCCTTTATAACTAATTACAAATAATATTTTTTATTATAAYAATTTATTTAATATTAATACATAATGAGTAATTAAAATAAAATTACATATTAATAAAATATTTTTTTATTAGAACAATCAAACTTTACCMTAACATATTATTAAATTTTATTATTCTAATATTTAAAAGTAATAATATTTATTTAAAAATTTTATTGATATTAATTAATATTAATTTATTATATTATATAATAAAATCACATCAACGGATAAAAATTGGAATATAAATAGAAAAGAAATTATAAAAGTATAAAAAAAACTAATAAAAAATTATGTAAGATGAGAGAGAAAGGGTAAAAGAGATATATTAATTATAATATATATGAGGGGTCCACGGAATAATAAATAGGAATGAGATTGATGAAGGTGATATTACACCCCTTTTAGTAATGAGATTACAAAGTTTGAGGTCCCACCATTTGATTACATTCCTACAATTTGGTAAACACCTACAAAGGAAATCAAAATTTTCATTACGATTTATTGATTACGGGTAAGAAAACGGAGCCTAAATATAAACGAGTATTAATTATTCTTTAATTAAGTTTATATTGGCAACAGATCTCTTATTTTAAATGAATATATTTTCAAAAGAATGTTACAAAAATATTATCGTTAATTTGAAAATAGCTTAACTAGATAAATATACTCAATACTATCTTTATCTTTTAAGTGTTTAGTGGTAATTATTGAACTAAATAAAAGAAAAATATAAAATAGAAGTTTTGGTGCTTTTTAAATTTATCTAACTGATGGTGGTCGACATAACAATTTTTTCTGTGCACGTGGTTCATATTGAAACTAAAAAATCGCAAAAATGAAAAAAAAAAGGGGGGGGAGAAAAATGAACCAATCTAGTTTTCACATGGTTTAGATGGGTTTGAATAACTTCGAACTACAAAGAAAGAGTTAGTCAATTCGCGATTTGGTCTATTTTGATAATTTCAATCTAATTTTAATTCATTTGTGGTCGGTTTTTTTTATTTTATTTGGACTAAATTATAAAAAAATACTCATAATCTTTGTCCATTTAAACGACATGTTAAAGTTTCAATACTATCTTTAACTTTTCATAAACGTTTAAAAAAAATACTTTTTTAGCTAATATTCATTAATATTTTGAACGAAATGTTGATGCGATAGAATTTAAAATTTCAGGCTAATTCCAAAAATAAATAATTAGGTGACACTACAACAAATTTGACCTTTAATGGCGTAAAAAAAAATTCACTAGTATAAAAAATGATGGACCTACATACAATTGACCGCGTTAAAATTAATTTTTTTTACGATGCCATGTGAAAATAGAGATTCAAATTCACAACCTTTTGACAAAAAAATTATGCTTTAATCAATTAAGCTTTATTCATATTGGAAATAATGGTTTATTTATAAAAATAAAGTAAGAGATTCTTCTACGTAATTATTCAAACTTATTTGCGAGAGAAAACACAAAAATACTCAACGTCTAAAATATCTATTTTGATCTGTAAAAAAAAAATCATTTTGATTTTGACAACTACTCATGAAAACAATTGCTTGTAATTTCCTACCGCATTTAACTCACGAAATAAGTAGTCTGACTATGATAAAATTTGAATTCATTCCTCCAAAATCTCATTTGAATTTACCTTTTTAACATGTTAGTTATGTATATTGGCAAAACACAAGCTCATTTCAGCCAAAATTATATCAAACAAATACAATCATACATAGAACTTAGGTTTTCATGCAAATAATAATAACAATAACAAAAAGGCTATGTAAAGTCCACATCCTTGGATAGCTTTCCACAAAGGGAGCAAATTTTATGAATGACTTGGCACACATTATTTATTCTCATTTCATGGAATTATTATAGCTAGTTAGGGCCCTCTAAATGAACAAATTTGGATTTCTTTAAAGTTCAAATATAATCATTTTTAACATCAAACTGGTTTGATAACCATTTCGTTGTTTGAGTTTTACGCTTTCAAAAGTGCTCTTCAAGTGCTTTTTATAAAAAAAGTACTCCAAAGTGCTTTTAAAGTTTTTAGAAATTACTTTAATATTACTTCCAAACACGATCTTTTTCTTATGAAAAATACTCTCAATCAAGATAATGGTTATAAAAAAAAAGTGTTTTTAGCTGGACAACCATGACAAAAGTGTTTCTAGAATTTTTCAAAACTATTTTTTACTATGTAATCAAACATCGTAAAATTTTTTAAAAATATTTTTAATTGACTAAAATTTTAACCAGTCATATCAAACTCACTCTTGAGTCAACTACTATAATTTACAAATAAACTTCAAAAGGTATAAAGAAAAACAAAATAGTAACAAAAAAAAAGTGTGACAAAAAAATTTACTCACAATTTCCACCATTAAATTTCACATGTAACAAAATAAAAAACAACAAATCATTTACCATAGACGAAAACCCACTTGCTGTACGAGGAGTATCATGTTACCATTTTTGAGCAAGTGAAATTGAAGAGATAACCCCACCTCATTTACATCAATTTAAAAATATATTTGAATTTATTTATTTAATTTGGATTTGAAAAATATTGGTATTGTGGACCTCAAATTAATATTGTACTAATTCAAGCCCATTTTGGGCAATGTGGCATTTTGAGTGCAATTCAATTAATGGACCAAATTCAGTAAAATAATACTTTAATGTGTTCCATCTTTCTCTCTCTCTCATTTATTTTTTTTTTTGAGTACAACTCTCTTTTATTTTTATTTTGGTAACATTGATTGATTTGCTTTTTTGTCCCCTCTTTTCCTTTTTTTCCTCTCCTTTTATTGTCTTAAAAGCCTATACCCTATTGGTATAGTATACAATCTTATTGGGATTGGGCATCAAATTCTTATTCAAAAAGTCATCGAACACATTATTGATAATATTTTCATTTCTCGTTTCTTATTTTTATTTCATCATTTTCAATAAATAAAATAAAATTGCGTTCGATAGTGATTTCTTATTATTTGTTAATTTTTAATGAAAAAAGTAGAAATATGTTTGGTGGTCATGTTTTTATCTCTAAAATTTCTAATTAAAAAGAGAAAGAAAATATTTTTAATAAAAATTGAAAATCAAAATTTGCATATTAGATTTACTTTTATATATTTATTACATATTTTACCAGTAAAAATGATAAAATAATGCACAAGAGACCTAARTAAGAAATAAGAAACTTGACTTTGTTGTTTTCAAAATTTCTACGCCATTTTAGAAATGTTGGTAACAGAACCAATTACAGAATGTTTATACTATAAAATAATTAGAAATAAAAAACAAGAAACAAGGACATACTAAATGGACCCCGCCATTTCACAAATTTTTTTTTCATATTAAATTGATTTTAACTTATTGAAAGCCTACTTTGGTGTAACTTTCATTTTTTATACCATGTTTAAGATTTAATTTTAGTCTCTAGACGTGACAAGAATTCATTCACTTGAAAACTCGATACATAACTTACGATACGTGGCTTTAAAACTCAATGGGTAAATGTGTGTATTGATTGGACATGATCCTATCAAGTTTCAGTTAAATGATTTATCTATAAAAAGAATATGTTAAATATGAAAATAATTTTTATACAAAATTTAATATTAAAAAAAAGCAGCAAAGTTTGAGGGGGCTAAAATAGAATAAACATGAAACTTAGAGGCTTTAAATTTATTGATTACATTATGTTTTGTATTGTTCTCTAAGCTTTCATAAAATTTGTCTGGGCCCTAGTTAATTTTTTATTTTAAATTTAATATAAATCTTACGCCATTTGTTTTAAATTTTGGTCATACTAAACCTGTGACTTAAACATAAAGTATTTATGTAATGCTACATATGAGTTTATTTATTTATAATTTAAAAGTATAAGAACTAACATAAAATACATGTGAAAGTTTGACGATTCAAACAAAATTTTTTTGTACAAATTATTTGTGTTTGTTTACATAAATAATTATTGACATGTTTTATTGTTATGTGCAATTGATTTTTTAATTTTTCTGCTATAAGAATCTGTTATATATAATTAGAATGACTTAAAAATTAGGATAATATCACATTATCATTTTGAAGATAAAATATATATATTTATTTTGAAAATAAAGATATATATATTTATTAAGTTCATGAAGTCATACTTATAATAGAATAAGCGTTTGTTTCGACAAGTAGAATCCATGTGAACTTAGTTGAACGAATCGAACTTAACAAGGAAACTTGTAAGCAAAGAAAAGACGACGACGTTCAAGTCAGTTATTGAATATTCAAGTTGGTTTCAAACATAATTGCGTACATACATGAGTGGAATAAGGATGTATTTATAGGAATCCAGATGGTGATTCTCGTTGCAAGAATCACCGCTGGGATCAAGGCGTGATCCTGATGATTATTGATTCACTCTTTATTATGCGCTCGGAGCTAGGGCTTACCGAGCTGCGAGACCTCTCTTGCTGCCATAGTTAAGTTTGGATCACCGACCTACACAGATCATCCGAGACCCAGGTAGCATTTCTTAATTTTTTTTCCAAACAATATTTATAGATTAATATTTTTTACCACTTAAATTTTAAGTTTTTTTAGTACAACCAATTTTAAGTCTGGTTAAATTTTAAAAAAATTACTATCGCTCCATGGATCAAAACAATGTCAATATTTATGGAAAAAAAATAAATGAGTGAAGATAACTTATTGATCATGATTTTTACATGAAAACAATAAAATAATTTATCATCTCAATCTAATTTAAAAAGTTTATATAATTAAACATGCAAGTGGTTTGTATATAAAAGTATTTTTCCTTCATACCTTGAACCATACCTCAGTTATTTGTCCTTATTCCATATTTAATATGCCAAAAAAAAAGCATCAATGGGTATTTTTATTATGATGGAAAAAAAGAGAAATAAATAAATAAATAAGGGAATAGATTAAAGCTATTTTTATTGGAAATCTGACTCCACAGGGCATCATCAAGCCAAAAAAATAGTTCTATTTATATTTTTTATTTTTTGCAAAGGACAGCAAAAATATTATACAATAATGGAAAAGACACCAATTCAAACACAACCATCCATATCTTATGCTTTAATTCTAATGGAAATTATGCATTAAGAGCAAATTTATATGCTTAACCAATTTGGGATAAAGGCCAAATTATAATTAAAAAAAGTTACACATTAAAAATATTTTTACAAAAAAAATTCCACAAAAGATTTGGTTCATTTGATAGATTGGTTTTTGAAAAGATTCCATTATTGACAATAAATATTTGTTTGGATAAAAAGTACATATATCAATTAAAAGATGTCTGATCCATATTTTATAGATAGATAATGGAATGAGGTTCCATAATATTTTTATTTAAATAAAAATTATAAAAATGTGGACTTGTACAACCGTATTTAATTTTTAGGTTTTAGTTTGTTAATATCTTAGTTGAAGAGGTACCGCAAACCTGAGCGTCACTCAACTGTTAAAAGTATGTAGTTTGTTAAAAATATTTAATTTTTAGGTTTTAGTTTGTAAATACATTTATTTATTTCTCCGAGGTTAGATGTTTAAATATATTTTATCTTTCAGGTACAATAGAATACTATAATTATGTAATTGGATTAATGTCATTTTATTTATTTTACTTTTAATATAACATTACAATTGTGAAGTTGAATATTTTATCCTTCAACCTAGAGAAAGTTCAGTTTTCTTTTTCTTTTATCAAATGTACTCAACAAATTTAATTGATGTTTTAACCGTCAAACTATATTCAAGCGAGTACGGATTTATGTAATTAACAAACCTATAACTGGGAACATAAGTACTCAACCTACATAATGTAAACTAAATTTTAAAAATCGAATTTGTGAGCCAAATACCATTTTAAGTTCATTTTCATGTTTATTTTTACATCATGTTAGGTTCGCCTAAAGCGATGTAGATCAAGTCACTCGGGCTAGATCCTACTCAGACCATCCGACCTAACTCGATCAAAGCAAACCCAATTAGCTAGAGTCTATCTACATGAACTAATTCGAGGAGACTCCCTCTATAAATAGGAAATAAGGTTTGGGGTGCGAGACGTCTTCCACGATCTTTCTTTTGACAATCCTCAATTGAATTCTTGATCTGATTTAGACATTAAAATATATTGAATTTAGCATCATACCGATATGTAAATTTACTATATGTCCAGATATTGGTTCGAGCATGCATTAAATATCTGAACCAATATCTAAATCATGCATCAATACATATCTTACCTTTGGAATCAATAGCATTGAAGATCATTATACATGAATCAAAATAAAAATAGATGAGTGGTTTTGGTTTTGGGTGAATGGATGCTTACCTAATTTCTTTTTTTTTTCTTTTTTTTTTCAGGACACCTAATTTCACTGGTTGTGATTGTGGAGGTGGATGTACACACACATATTTTTTTTTATGAAGATTAAAATACTATTATAAACTTTTTAAAAAATTAAAAAGACTAAATAGAAACAATTTTAATAGTTGATTGCCAAATTTATAGTGGAACTTTTTTTATTTTTAGTACATTTCTCTAACATAAGAGATTACAAAACTCATTTATAATCAGATGGGATGTAAGAATTATATATTTAATAAATATATGGTGCTTTCTAGTTGCCATAGTATTATGGTATTACAAATCTATACAAAAGTCCCATTAAAAATGATAAAATTTAACTTCGAATCTAATTGGTTTTATATATATATATATATATATATATATACACACACTTTTTTTTGATAAGTTAAAATCAATTTATATTTTTATACTATTAATAAATCATACATACATGTGAAAAAAAAAATGGTAGCGATAGGACCAACTTCATTGTAATAAGTAAATTATTTACTCGTAAAAAGAAAAATGTAAATTACTTAATCTTACTTTTTTTAAAAATATTTTATTACTTGTATATATATATATATATAGAATAACCAATATTACAATTTAAATTAGTAATTTTGAAAATAACTAAAACACTAAGTGAGTAAAAATTCAAATGATGACGATGACATGAGATGTGACTATTTTGGGTTAAAAAACATTTTGATATTTGTACTTTATTTGATGTAGGTTGGCAAACGTTTAGCAGGTAAAATTTAGTCTATATAGTGCAAATTTTAAATTATATTACCATTTAGTCTCTAGCATAAATTTTTTTTATTAAAATTAAGAATTGATTTTTATTAGATAACAATTTAGTTTATGTTGTCTGAAAAAAATAATTTAGTCTTTGTGATTTACGAACAAGGTAAGTTAATTGATTTTCCTATAAAGAAACTTTTTAAAATTTTAACAATATTTTTAACAATTGAGATTAAATGATTACAAACTTTAAAATACAAAAACTAAATTGTATACATTAGTACTTAAAAGATTAAAATATTATAAACAAAAATATATAGATACTAACTTGTTATAAATTAAAATTTAAAAAACTAAATATGATTTCAAAAATAGAGTATTAAAGTATTTTATAACTTTTTCTTTTAATAATGAAGGGTTAACGAAAGAAAAGGTCGAATTAAGAGAAATGTTGGGGGCAGAATTTTGATTAAGGAAAGACACAAGGACTTATTGGCAAACAACTCCTAAATGACTTTTCCTTTTTTTAATATTTCGTTAAATATATTTTTGTTTTCTGAAAGAGACCTTTCTCTTTTTATTACAAAACCGAAAATTCGGAGCCTCTGTTCTCTGCGACTTTTCACCTCCTCGATTTGACCCCCCATTTAACTAAAATTGACCAAATGACCACACCCCATTGGCGGACTCCAAACTCCCCACTCCATTCCACTTAATCCCCTCCTTCAGTTCCTCTCCGCTGTCCACCTTCTCAGCCAGTAAACAACTCGTGCGTCACTACCCCTGAGCCCCGCCTTCCTTCCACCGGCCAAACCGGTCATCCCGCTCCCCAAAAGTTCCCACTTCATTTGCATTTCATTTAGTGTGCATTTCGATGTCATTTCCCCCTCATTTCCTTACAACTACGAACATTAAATTTAAATTCCCCCAAATTTTCTCCGCATTTCATTTCAATTTCAGACGTTACTTTCTTCTTCCCCATTCCATCTCTCTCTCTTTCTCTCTCTTCTTCTTCTCTTTCCTTCGCCGGCGCCGGAGATGAAGGCCTTAAGCTCTCTCTCTCCGATCTTCTTCTTCTCGCTCGGTGAAGTGGCTCTTTCTTCCTCCGACTTCTCCTCCGATCGATGAGCATCGCGGTCGAAGCGGGCTTTCTTCTGTCTCAGATCTCCGGCTGGTTTCTTCTGCTGTTATAGATAGACTGTGAGTTCTTGTTCTACCTGTCGGTTGGCTTTATTGTTTAGTAGTTCGGATTGAATATGAAGCTTAACATTCTTGACTTATCTGCTCCTTTTTTGGGTTTAGTTTGTGCGAAGTTGTTGAGGAGTTTTACGGTTGTTGTGTTATATGACTATTATTTGTTGTCAGATCGTAATATTAGGCGCGTTTTCTGTTGCCTCAGGATCAGTTTCGCTGTACTTTCAAGCGATGTGCCTTGTTAGTTTTGGTGTTCTTACACTTTTCGCTCTACTGTCTATCTTTAGTTCAGATGAATTTTCCCGTGTATTTTTTTAGGTTAGTTATCGCGTTTGTCGATTTACTAGGAGTAGAGGGAAATTTGGAACATGTTTTTTTTTTGTAATCGTAATTTTTGCTTACAGAACAACTTAGTATCGTAAAGCAAACAGATTGCTTTTAGTTGAAACTCAACCGGACCTCAGATCGGAACCTTCCCTCCCTCCTAAACAATGCCTTTGTTTTGTTGTTTTTTTTTCCGGATTATCATATGGTGCTAAAATATTAAATCTTTTGTGAAATAGAATAGAGCTTGCACTGGTGTGGTTCCGTGTGGTTTACCTAATATCTAGGCATAAATATGAATTTCATGATTTTTCATATTCTTCGAGAGCCTGTGGGTGAGCTCTTGGTTGATACTTATCCTTTGTTTCCTTTATATACTTGCACGGTTGGAGATTATCCTGAGTAGTGGACTCAGTGGTTTGAGCTTCTAGTGTCTGAGATCTTTTATTAAGGATTTATTATTCACAACCGTGTTATAATTTTTTGCCTTTTGAGTATGTTTTGGTTCTAAATACTTTATTATAGAAGGCTGTTATGTGTTGTTGTCTGGCTATTCTTTGAACAAGTCTTGATCGTATTTGTATTTCCTTTAGGTTTAACAATTATTTTCTGCCTCATGATATTATTGATGTAATATAAGGCTTAAATGGTCTGTTATTTTTCTTGGATTACAGATATTAAAGTATGTGCGGTGGTCCAGAACAATCAAATTCTGCATCTACTACTTCATCAGCAAGCTCACCTAACCCCAAAGACATGAATCATTTAGCCGTTGATTGTGAAGATTCTTTTTATAGTTTACTGGAGCTTGCCTCTGACAACGATGTAGAGGGCTTCAAGCGTTTGATGGATTCTGATTTGCTTTCACTTAACAAGTCTGGACTCTGGTATGTTCGACAAAAAGGTTCCAAACAAGTTGTTCATGAGCATAGAACACCCCTGATGGTTGCTGCCACATATGGTTGTGTTGATGTTCTGAAGCTTATACTATCTTTTCCTGAGGTTGATGTTAATCTGTCGTCTGGCACAGACAAGAGCACTGCTCTCCACTGTGCTGCTTCCAGTGGATCTGTGAATGCTGTTGATATTGTTGATATGCTTTTATCGGCTGGTGCTGACCCAAGCTCCAAGGATGTTAATGGTGATCGTCCTGTTGATGTCATTTTTGTTCACCCAAAGCTGCAGAAGCAGAACACAAGGTTCAGGCTTGAGGAACTTCTCAATAATCATGCTTCCAATGGATCTATGGATGTTTCCTGTTTGCATTTATCAATCAAAACGCCCGATTCAGAGTCACCATCACTCTCCTCATCATTGGAGGATGAATTTCCATCTCCTCCCAAGTCCATGTCTTCTCCCAAATTTACTGATGGGTTTGCAAACTCTACAAAGGAGAAGAAAGAATATCCAATTGATCCATCACTTCCTGACATTAAGAACAGTATATATGCAACTGATGAGTTTCGCATGTTCTCATTCAAAGTGAGACCTTGTTCTAGGGCCTATTCCCATGATTGGACTGAGTGTCCGTTTGTCCACCCAGGGGAGAATGCTCGCCGAAGAGACCCAAGGAAGTTTCACTACAGCTGTGTTCCTTGCCCAGACTTCAGAAAGGGGGCTTGTAGGCGTGGGGATATGTGCGAATATGCACATGGAGTGTTTGAATGTTGGCTTCACCCAGCTCAGTATCGAACTCGTCTTTGTAAGGATGGGACAAGTTGCAATAGACGGGTCTGTTTCTTTGCTCATACCAATGAGGAGCTAAGGCCATTGTATGTGTCTACTGGATCTGCCGTCCCTTCCCCACGATCAATTGGATCTGCCCCAACTGTAATGGACATGGCTACTGCATTGGGTCTTCTGCCCGGTTCCCCTTCATCAGTGTCAGCCTTATCTCCATCTCCATTTGCGCAGTCCATGTCTCCCTCCTCTAATGGCGTTTCTCACGCTTCTATGAACTGGCAGCAACCGAATGTACCAACTCTTCATCTTCCAGGCAGTAACCTTCAATCTAGCCGGTTGAGGTCATCTCTTAATGCCAGGGATATGCCTTTGGAGGATTTGAATGTCTTACCAGACTTTGACAACCAGCCACGGATGTTAAATGATATGAACTGTTTCTCTCAGCCTCGTCCAAGTGCAGTGTCTGTGAGCCGATCTTGCTGGACCCAGACTCTAACTCCTAACAACCTTGAAGAGCTATTTTCTTCTGAGATCTCTTCGTCTCCCCGATTCTCTGATCCAGCCACCAACGTCTTTTCCCCTACACGCAAATCAACATTACTTAATCAATTCCAGCAGCAGCAGAACATGTTGTCACCTATTAATACAAGCATTATGTCTCCTAAGAATGTCGATCATCCTTTGTTGCAGGCCTCTTTTGGAGTTTCATCGCCAGGAAGGATGTCACCAAGAAGCACTGAGCCACCATCCCCAATGGGATCTAGGTTCTCCGCCTTTGTACAGCGTGAAAAGCAACAACATCTCCGCACCCTCAGCTCAAGGGAGCTTGGATCCAACGTCCTCAGCTCATTGATTGGATCTCCTGTTAGTTCTTTGCCTAAATGGGGATCCCCCAATGGGAAAGTGGATTGGTCGGTTGGTAAAAGTGAACTGGGTCAACTGCAAAGATCATCCTCTTTTGAGATCGGGAATAACGGGGAGGAGCCTGACTTATCATGGGTTCAATCCCTGGTGAAGGAGTCCCCACCTGAGATGCTAAAAGAGAAGTTGGCAGCACCTGGGATGGGCGCTGCAGCATCCGGTGAGGACCTCAATACCACTAAATCACAATTAGAATCCTCTGATCATTCTGTGATAGGAGCTTGGCTTGAGCAGATGCAGCTTGATCAGCTTGTAGTGTAGTACAGAAAAAAAGAAGGTAACAAAAAAGAAAGAAAAAAAAGAAGAGGCATTTTCATTTTACTCATCGAGATAGGTATTTTTACCCCAAGATTCTTTCTGGGTAAGGTGAAGCTGAAGGGTTTTTAACAGAGGTGAAAGTGATGATGATGTGGAAGAAGAGGAAGGGAAGGTGGTCAGATTGATTTCCATTCAATTACTTACCATTCATTATTTTACATCAGTCAGTCAGTCAGTCTCAGTCAGTCTCTGGGCCAAAAATATTAAGGAAACTTGTCCAGGTTCCATTATATTTCTCTCTCCCTTTTCTGCAATTTCATTTCCAACAAAGGCTTCTTGATTTTTAAAGCTGTAGAAACCAAGAGCTTTCTTCCTTATTTTTCCCCTTCCCATATATAAAAAACTATAAGAGAAGAGGTTTAATTATTATCTTTTAGGAGGAGGAGGAGGAGGATGTGCTGCAGAAAAAAGATTGTCCCAACTCCCAATTTGTTTTGAGAGTTTCCTCCATCCATGTAAAACTTTAAATCTGAATTTTTCTTCTTCTTCATCCTATTATTATTATCATAATTATTGTATTATTTATTATTTATTATCAATTTGAATTTCTCATTTTGTGGAAATCTTTCTGCTGTTGTGTTTTGATGTGAGATTTGTTTTCTAAGAGGATGGGAAAATGATGGAGGATCTGTGATAGTGGCATTCTCCCCAATTGGATGTTGATTGATACATCAAATAAGGAGTTTTCATCTTTGAGTGTGGACATTGGGCAAAGCCCTCCAAGAAGATGGAAAGTGATTTAATGAGAGATATTTTATTTTATAAATTTTGTTATTGATTATTGAGGTTAAAAACTTAAAATATACATTTGGTATTAATTTAGTCTTTGAAATTTAGTTGGTAATGATTTAATCCTTATAAGCATGGTCTTCGGTCTTGTACTTTTTGTTGAAGCAACGATTTAGTTTGAGAACTATAAAATTTATGATTGAAATTAAATTGTTATCAATTTTTTTTTTTTTGATAAATTGTTATCAAGTTTAAACTATAGAGATTAAATTATTATATATTATAACTTAAAGATGAAATTGTAAAAAATAAATTGTTACTTATTTTGAAGTAGATGAATTAAATTGTTACAAAATAATTAATATAGGATCAATATTATTATTATATTTATATGGATGGATATTTAATTGTGTTCATAATGTTTGTGGGTGTAATTGTCCAACTACTTTTTTTTGGGGGCAAGTGGGTAGGCGAGACTTTTGAAGTGGGTTGCTTCGCTTTGCTGCCTTTTCACTTTTGGGATAATATTATTTTCAATCCACTTTTATGGGGCCCACATTTTGAATGGGCGGTTCATTTGAATGTTTGAACTTTCTTCACGTGCTTCACTTTTCCATATTTGATTATTTTTTTAGTTTATGGTTCGGATTTTCTTATTTTAGGTCTGGTCTGGGTTGCATCTTTGATTTCGTGAGGGAGAGATTTGAACTTTTGATCTTTGAAGCGGTAAAATAATATCTTGATCAATCAAATGTTCATCTCACAGCTTCAAAAGTTTAAATTTTGCTTCTATGGTCTAATCAAACGTCACAAGTTGTTTTTGTCGGTGCTATAATGTGTAATGAGGTGGTGTTACTTGTTTGGTTTGTTGCGTTGGCAAACATAAAGGAAAATGGACGAAGTAAAACACAATTAAGGGGTGATATCTAATTAATTACATGATCTTTATTATTATTAATTATTATTTTTTGAGTGTCAACATGAACTTAATTGACATATATCTCTGACCAAGAAGTTAAAATAATAAAAAATTATTTTTTGAGTTCAACGAGAATTTGATAATTTGAATATTTGATCTTTTAGTTGAGAATATACTATTCAAATTTGTAATTACACATAGTTCTAAACATTTATTTATGTAGATCGAATAAAAAAAGTCGATAATAAATTATTTTGATTACTGTTAATTAATTTATCAAAATAATTACATGATTGTAGATGGTCAACTAAACAAGGGAGATAGTAAGGATACATATGTAATTTCGTATTTTATCATTTTCAACTAAATATATATTGCAATGTATTGTTGAAAAATGCTACATTTGATTATTAATTTTTTTTTTGACTTCTAAAGCTAACATTTGATTTGAAATGCAAAAAGCTATATGAAGTTCAAATATTCTCATAATTATTTATAGTTACATTTGATAGTTTGAAGTTGAACCAAATGAAATATAATTAATATGTCGATTTATACGAATAAAATCGTCCAAAAAAAAAAAAGGATTCCAAAATATTCTCATTATTATAGTAATGATTAAAGATAAAGATTTTATAAATTTATTAGGTTGAAGATTGGCACCTGGCAAACTTTTATTGGGTGGATACCAACTCAGACCGCCAATTATTTGCCGTTGATAATTCAAAAGTGATAAAAAATAATTCGATCTTATGAGTTATGAGCAATAATTTATTTATTAATTTAAGCAGTATTTTAATAATCGATATTAGCGATTGTCATGTGGAAATGTCTTTTAAAATTCAATTATTGATTTCCAAATATGAATTTCCTTTTCATTATTTTGTGAAATTTTACATTTTTAAATATTAGGCCAAATTAATATTTTTTCTTAAATTTAAATTATGATTTTATGGACTCTTGAAGTTGAATTGTATGGTTATATGTCCAAAAAAAAAAAGAAAAATATATATAATTTAAGATTTGAAATCAATAATTCTCTTGAAATTTGTGGTAAAATATTTTTATTTTACTTTGAGTACATCAAGTGGGGTGTAAGATTCAAAATCATGACCTCTTAGTCAGATAGTGGATGTATTTATAAATTACGAAAAAACTTGATATAATGTTACACGGACAATATAAAATTTCCTTTCATAACAATAATATGATGTTGTAAGAAAGAAGCTCTCCCCCAACTTAGGACTATATAGTATAGTAGAAGTTAATATGAAAATAATAGTTATAACGACATTCAAGAAAAATGAAAACCCTTGTGACCATCATTCTTATAGACCTTCACTAATTGAACTTTTTCTTGTGACACCACAATGTGACTAGGGCAACAATGATCCTTTTAGGTAACGCCACGGTCCCGTTCCACTTCCCATCCTGTAACGTCCAATCAGATTATAATATTCAGGATACTTAGAGATCTTATCCAAACTATCTTTTAAAAAATTTAAAGTAGGACAAAGTTGAATCAATATTTAGCTTTATTGAAACAAAATGATTTATTTGAGAAACAGTTTCCCATATTTTCGTAATATGGTTTTAAAATTTGTAATCCAGATCAACATTGAAATCATCATTCACAAAATCCAGTGATTTTATAATAACCCAACTCCTTCAATAATTCGCATTTTCGAAATGGTCTCGAGAACCAACTCGAGAAGAGTATGAAATACCTTAATAGACCCACGAGAGTGCGAAGAGCCATATAGATAGCCAAAGCAGTCCAAATTCCAACGAAGCCATAGCTCTTGGAGAGAAGGAAGAGGGAGAGAATGGTGGCAATGGCCACCAGAGTCTGTAGAGAGAGAGAGAGAAAATGGATCATGAGTGAGAAAGGAGAGAGAGAGAGAGAGAGAAAGAAAATGATCAAAGAGAGAAACTTGCCAAGGAATAGGCAGAGTATGCAAAATCAGAAGCTCCAAAGTTCACTCCATCAAACACAAATGCCAAGGAGTTCATTGGCTGTGTTGCTGCCACAAACTAAAAGAGAGATAAAAATAAAAATTGTTATTTTTAGAGAGAGAAAAAATGTTTGACATGCAAATTCGAAATACAACTTTTAAATTGTAGAATTGTTAACACATCGTTTTAGTCTCTCGAATAATTTCTCACTTTTAACCATCAATTCTTTAAAGGGAAGAGTCAAGAAAGAACGGATATTGTCCTTCTTTCTAGTTTATCGTCAAACAAAATATATAAAATAGTTTATCTGATTAAACTTCTAAAATTTTCTCTCTTCACTTATACATGGTAGATTGTTAATCTCTCATCGAAAAACATTTTGTCGACCTAACTATGTTCGAATGGAAAAATATTAAATTTTGCCATCTTATTTTCTTCTTCTTTTTTTTTTTTCGAGTTAAGAATAAAATGAAAACTCGAACATCTAAAAATAGAAACTCTAACTCTGAGAAATTTTTTTTCCAAATTTGAATAAATAGTAGGTGGAGGCCGTTAACACCATAACCAGTAGTAATGGATTAGCATACGTGTTTATCACCAAATTAATTTTTTTTTTACAGTTTTTTAGTTTTTGAAAAATAGAAATATTTATTTTTATGTATTTTTCATTTTCAACTCGTGAAAAATTTAATAGCGACTAGTGAGAGTGAAGATGTGCTAACGGATAATAACCTAATTATTATTTTTCTTAGAACAAACCATTTGGTTTAAATTACAATGACAGCAAGCAAAATCCAGTTTCAAAGTTTGTATATGTTAAATACCGGAACTCCGATGTGGATGAGGGCCTGCACTTGAGCATCGCCGGAGAAGATTCCGGCTCCGAAGTACATAATCCCCGCTACAACCACCGCAAGCCCAACGCCCAGAACGAAACTCATCTGCATTTACAACCCAGATAAGTTTTCTTTACTTACAAATCGTGTGAAATCTCCTGGTTTTCTTTTGAATTTAGACTCTTATCTTCTTTGGGGAATTTCGTCGAACATGTTATCTGCAATGTTTAATATTAGAAGTTTGGTTACCTGTAGAACCCTTGTGGCTGTTGCTGTGGTCTTCTCGTAATCTTTCTCTGCAAATGCACACGCTAGGATCGCCTGAAGGAAAAAATTCAACACCCACAAATCAGAAATTTGGGGAGTTAAGTGAACTGAAACCGATCAACTTTGTGAAGGAAGAATACGTTGTTAGAACTTTTAATTCTGATGCCGGGTGGCATTTTAATATAATTACATTATTAGGCTATTTAACGGGGCTGGTGAAAGTGGTTTGAAATTAAGTAGACCCATGAACTTTCATTGATCATGGACTTATGAGTGGTTATCCATTATCCAGGGGACCCATAAAAGAGTATAAATAGTATGCGGGGTTAATATACTAATTACTAAACATACTTCAATTCTTCTGTTTCAGTTCTAGTTTTGGTGTGTTTAGTTCAAGAAGATTTTCCCAGATACGAAGTTACTATATATTTTGGTAAACAGTAGCATTGTTTCATGGTTACAAGTTAGATTGTTCTTCTTACCTTCTTGATTCTAACCATTCAATAAGTATGATTCTTGAGTTCTCGCTTTAGATTAAAGCATTGGGGGGTTTTCGTTTAACTACCTGTCCAGCGACGGCTAGGCCATCGGCGAGGAGGGATGATGTCATCCAGACCTGCAAGCAAGTCTGGAAGGCGGCCATTGGCGTTGGACCTAGCCGGGCAGCCATGGATGCAGCCAGTGTCACACAGAAGGTCACAGCTATGACTCTTGCCAGGAGCAGACTACCTGCATTCAAGGAATGCTCTACCATGTTGGAATTAATATGGCTTTAAATCAGTAAAATTCTGATGGAAATGGTTAAACTAACGTTCAACCCAACAACTTAAGCTCATTGAATTTAATTTTTTATTCATATTTTTAACACTTCTTGAGGTCTAACATAGAACCTCCTGTTCTTATATCAAGTTAATAGATTTCAGTAAATATGGTTTCATATTCCTTTAACAAAAAATTATGCAAGCAAACATTGAACATGTATTTTGTTGTTTTCAGGTGCATGCCTCAACGGTTTAAAAAGAAGACATAAAGAATGAGCGTTACCATTTCTTAGAAACCGACCAAACTGCAACTCTTTAAGGCTAGGAGGTAAGAGATTAACTTTTTGCATCAATCTCCAAGCGAGGACCAACACAATTAAATACCTGAGATAATAATAACAGCAAACAGTTATGATTGAAAAGAATGGGTTGGAGCAGAACAGCTCAAATATTGTGAGTGATGGTGTTACTTACTGAGAGAGAACATGTGCAATAGCTGCACCCTTCACTCCCAAATGGCACACAAATATCAATATTGGATCCAAAATGATATTTGTTGCGTACCCCAAAACTAGTTAAAAAAACCAAAGAGAATGGAGAAAAATTAGAGAAAGAGGCATGTCTAGAATTGTTTGAGTAAGAAGTGTGATAAAAGTTAGAGCTACCAATGACATAGAGAGGAGTTCTTGTGTCCTTAAACCCTCTGAAGATTCCTTGCATGGCCAGAGAAAGGAGAACAGCAGGAGCACCAAGTGACCTTAACACCAAATATTTCATGGCAGGAGCTAGCATTGGAGATCCCTATGAAAAAAAAGGATTACATTAGAAGCCATAAGGGATGTTAGATTTGCAG
Source organism: Momordica charantia (assembly GCF_001995035.1). The sequence continues at coordinate 275,618 of NW_019104579.1, forward strand.
TTTTAATTGGTGATGGAACTTACTTGCTTCACTCCCATTACATTTAACAAGAATTTAGCACCAAATGCAAGGAATATAGCTTGTAGGAGGCCCAACACTGTTCCAAACATCAGTGCTGTTGATGCTGAAGCAATCTGCTTCTTCTCTTTCTTCTTGGATTTTACTGTTGGAGTGCTGACCGCAGGAGGCTCAGACTTATTTGTGCTTGAATCTATCATGGAAAACCACGAGGAGTTTAGTTTGCGTATGGAAATTATCAACCCATTTGATAACATCCGTGTTTCTTGTTTCTTATTTATTCTTTTTTAAGAAAGGTAAATAAAGCTACGTTGAATAACTAGTTCTTGTTTCCTAAAAATGAAAACCTGGAATAGAAAACGAGAAACAGAAGCGTTTACCAGCACCCTTATATTAACAAATTGGTTTATTTTCCCTACTAGTAGATTTTATTTTTTTATTTTACCTTTTTCGACGTTCTCGAGTGTGGCATTTTCTGGCATAGATTCTTTTTTCCCATCTTGTTTTGAGGACTTCTTTTCAAGTTCCTCACTCTTTTCTCCTGATGCATTCTTTTCCAAATCTTGAATGGTGCCATTTTCGGGTGCCGGATTTCTTGTTTCGTTGCTTGTGAGCGAATTAGTACTACTCTTTTCCAACGTATTTTCCTTCTTGGTTTCATCTTGTGGTGTAAGTTCTCTCTTTTGACCATTTTCTGCCAAATGCTTCTTTTCTATCTCACCTTTAGCTGGTTTTATGGCAGTTTTCCGAATAGTGTCTTCTTCAGCAACAAAAGATGTTGTTATGCTCACAAGTGGGAATATGGTAATCCTTGAAGCTTGGTTGAATATCGCAACAGAGACTCCCACAGCAGCAAGTTCAATCGCTCCTGTAGATTTATGGAAACCAAGTTAAGCATAAGCATCATCAATGAAATTACAAATTACTAAATTGGTTTGACATTGCTATGAAAAGATAGCGGTCAATGTAGAGTACATACCGATATGGCCGACGAAAATGGTGTCAATAAGAGAGGCAATGGGATCAGCAGCAACAGCTAGAGCAGCAGGAAATGCTATTCCTAGGATCTCCTTACCAAGTTTGTCCCACTTGAAAACAAGTCTGGAGGGACATTTCTTTTAATCAGTACCAAAAGAGCATTCAAGAAATGAGAAAAAATCGAAGTACAGAGGAAGCCAGAGGGGAGGGGAAAGAAAGAGAAAAATGGAGCAGAAAGTTATATATACCTTGCATCCTTGAAGAAAACATTCATAGGCATCTTCCACTTGTTCTTTCTCATCATCAAACCAAGCTCATTAGCCATAAATGCTATCTAGTTTTTGGTTTTTTGATATAACAGTCAACCACTTTCTCTCTCTCTTCAGGTGTCACAAAGAAGCAAGGTGTGAAATCTGCAGACTGAGTGATTATGGAGCAAAAAACTTCAGTTACAATCACAGAAAAACATGGAAAGTATGTAAAAGTAGTGCATAACAGGAAAAATAAATGAGGCCCTCCACCAAAAACATGCAAAAACAGAAAACCAAACTGCAAAGGAATTGAAACGCATGGAAGCTCTCTCCTACTCACATGGTGATGGTGAATACTACAATGTCGAAGAGGTTATTGACCTCGAAAATCTACATGCCATGGCCCCGAAGAATACATGTTCATGAATGAGAAAAAAACGCAAAAAGGTATTCTCTATCATACTTAGGAGCAGAGTAAAGGAAGGAGGGAGGAAATTGCCTCTTCAGTTCTTCCTAGTTTAAAAAAAACGTAGAAAAAGTTAGAAGGTAAAATTTTGTCTCTTCTCGCTCTGTCGGTGTTTATATGTACAGAGTTTTTTGTACTAGCTTAGGAAAAATTGGGTTGCCTGGTTATTACAATCATAAGTTTTGGAATCTTAAAGATAAAATCTTACCTCCCCCAGTTCTCTGCATCTCTGGTTACAAATTAAAATGTTCTTAACAAAAGGAATAATTATATACTTTTTTCCAGGACAAGCATGATGGGAATTCTGACATGTTGGGGAGATTGTTTCCATCTTCTCCATCCCAATATTAATGCTTCTTAGAATGCAGGATTCCAATAAGAACACATGGCCAAATCATGGGGATCTTTTTTCTTCAAGTTTTTCAATGAAAGGGATGGCTGGCTTAATATCTCAAAGGGAGAATGCCTTTTAATGCAAAGAGAAGGTGAATTTTTTTTGTAGAGATTTCAGAAGCAAGTGAAATTAGTGGTTCAAATTTGGGTGTACTATAGAACAAGCCAGTTCTTTCCTCTTGAAATTTGAGTGTATATATATATTGGGTGCTTTTATCCTAGCCAAAAATACTTTTGTTAGGACCGAAAGCACTTTTCACTCGAAGTAAAAGGTTTTTCGTAGTATATAGAACGTTCGCTTACTCATATCTCCTCTTACGCATTTCCGAGCATCATGTTTGGTAGTGATCTAAAATCAATGTAATTGTTATGTGATGAAAACATTATTATTTATGCGATGAATGTTGACATGGTGTGAAAATGAGAGGATAAGTTGATGAATTATTTAAAGAATATTAGTGTTGAGAAAATAGTTCGATTCTTTATTCTCCTTTCTTTTTTCCTAAAAAAAAAATTCCCTATTTAGATCATAAGTTCGATCAAATCAAATCAGGCTTTTGAGTTCTAATTTGATTGGAATTTTCTTCGCACTCAAATCTAAAAAAATTTTAAGAAAGGGTGAAAATGTAAAATTATAATTTTGAGAATATAATTGAAAATTAAAGTTCAAACATTTTTTTTTTATTTTTTTTATTCACAAACTTAATCTCATTTACTGAGGTGGTGTAAGAATTTGGTAGAAAGGTTGAAATCTAAATTTTATTGCAGAGGAAATAATATCTATAAAATTTCATGAGTTCAAACCTATGAAATTGAGAAAAGAAAAAAGAAACAATAAAAAACTATAATAGCTTCATAAGTTGTAAATAAGTTTATTGAAAGTAAAAATTAACATAAAAAAAATATTTAATAAAGAAAATGATTATTATAATATATATTTGTTGAAAAAAAGATATTAAAAATATCTATAGATATGTCGACATTTTCATGTATCCATGGATTCGACATCAACGATAAAATATGAAAAATATCAATAAAATATCACAAATATAGACATCATATTAACTTATTGAGATGAAAGGGTGAAAGGCTTATGTATTAATTTAGGTATTCTTTATGAATTTTCTTCAAGTTTTATAATCCTTCTAAAAATATCCATCTACGTAGACATTAAAATCTGGTTGAAATAGTAATTTTATGATTAAAAAGGAGGGAAAAAAAGATAGATTTACTGATTAAATACGGCAGCACTATGGGCCTTAAATTGGCCCATAAAGCCCGTGAAGGCCCAATATTCCTTACTGGCAGTCCGGTATAACAGCCCAATGATTCTCAAGTAAATTAGTGCCACCAAAATTTGATTAACAGCGCTTCTAAAAATTATAACGATAAGTATTTTATTATAAATAGAGGGACTAAATTAAATTAACTCAATTAGTTAAGACACCTGTCTCCGAATATATTTTGATAGACAAAACATTAATAGTTAATACAATAAACAAAAACATGTATATACACATATAAATAATGAGAAAGAATTCAAGTCTACGACCAAGAAGATAAGTAATAGTTCACTAATTTATTTTACTTATCTTTAACCAATTGATATCACAAATATTAAATTAAGTTTTGATAGTTCACTAATTTATTTTGCATAAAATTATGTTGAAATGTGAGAATATTTCGAGTTTAGTTACTTTATTATTGAACATCATTAAAAATCCTTCCGCTTTAACCTATTAATTAATTTTAGGTTATTTCCCCCTTAAATTTTACATAAAAATTTGTTTGGATATTTACTTTTAAAATTTTATATTGTCATTCAATAAAGATTTTGCTAACCATTAACAAATGTCGTATCAAATTTAGAAAATACGTGACTTAGAATCTTTGTTAAATATAGTACGCAAAAATAAACTACAAGAACAAAAAATGAATAATCACGAAAGTTTTAGAAGAAAAATATAAAACATTTGATAAATTTAAAATTTAGCCACAACAAAATTTAAACTAAACAAACATGAATAGTGGAGCCAACAACTCATTTATATACTTAGAAACACAAATTCAAAAGTTAAGATAAAATATTAAATTGAAATGGAAATTATTTGAAGAATGCTATAAAAGAAAGAGCATATATCATTTTGGGGAATGAATTAATGAGATGTTGAAAACATACCTTTGCATGTGTATTTGTATCCTCAAGACTAGAGAGAATATGCAAAAGAAGTTTTTTTTTTCCTTATCTTTTGCACCAAACCATACTCCAATATTTCCTCACACTCCTCCCTTTTTATACCATCCCATTCTCTCTCCCCTAGAGACAGACTTGTACCATCCACTAAGATGTTCGGTTTTTGGTAAAATGAAATACTTTTAAGTCGGTACACTAACTTTTTCTATCTGGGGTCGAATTTCATAATATTTTTCACATAGTGGATTTTCTTTCTGATGGACCGTGGTTTTTCTTTGATTTGGAATTTTTCTTGTAAATTCTTGTGTTTCTTTATTGCTGTTATTTTCTTTTAATTTATCAGTTATTATTTGCTTATTTATGCGGTAGAAATAAAATAGTTTTTCCCAACAAGAGAGAGCAAAGTCTAACTTGTGTTGTAAACAAAGAATAAATTACTCCACTTTATAGAGTTCGATTGAAAACGTAGTTCAAATTTTCTTATACTCTTTGTCTACTATTGAAAACAAAAACATTCAACAAAAAAGTAGAAGAAGTTAGTATTTAAGATTCATATTTATTCAAGTTCCTAAGTTTGAGAGTATGTATAAGATATTTTTCATATGTGTGCATATATTTTTATATTTGTTAGAATAATTATAAAGTTTGAAGTGGTTTGAAGTCCAAATTGGAGATACGTAGGATTCCAAACTCCACTTTGTTTGCAATTTAAATTTCATGTTTTTTTTTTCAAATTATAAATTGTATTTAAAAATGACTTTTAACTTCATATAAGAATATTCTTTGACTATTTTGACCCCCATACTATATTAAATTTTCAATTATATTATACAAAATCATATATGTTGGAGTTTATTAAACAATTAATTAATTCAAACATAGGCAACAAATGAAAAGAAATGATATTTATCAATATAGACATAGTTCAATGGTTAAGGCACCTGCTCCTTTCTTAGAGGTTAGAAGTTCGATCCCCGTCTTATATTTGTTATACTAAAAAAAAGATAATTAAATTTGAGATTCGGGAGATTTCGTTAAATAACTCATATATAATTGTCTTTTAATGTGTTATCTACCTATGAATTTATTATATAATCTTGTATTTTTGGAATGTATCGACATTTTATAATTTTATTAACGCATGAACAAAAATACAACAAATTAATTAGTTGAATAGCTATTAATAATATATAACATATTTCCAGATCCAACATTTTCAAAAGAAAAAAAGAAATGAAAATGTTGTTGTACTAAAAATACAAGGATAGAATATAATATACAAAAACTTTTAGCTTAATTAAAATAAAACAAAATGTTCTTATTATTATAAATTATTAAATTTTTTATATGTGCATGAATATTGTTAAATAAAGCAAGTAGAAATCTTCCATTGATTTTAAGATAAAGTTCAGATGTGCATTAAGGATTTTTTTATTCAGTCAGTGCTATAAAGTGAAATGTAACATAGTGGGAATTGTACGGAAATAATATAAAATTCAATTTTCAAAGACTCTATGAAAAAACATTACGCAACATTAATCTAAATATAACTCAGCTAATTAAGTTACATATTATTGTCCAAATTCTCAAACGTTCAAATCTACACCACAGTGTTAAATTAAAAAAGAAAGAACTTTACACAATAAATAATTAAAGGCTAAATATACCAAACGCATCTTAATTTTGTAGGTAATTCTCAATTTTCTCTAAAATCTTTTAAAAATATCAAATTTACCATTAATGTATTTAAAATACTCATTTAAGTCTCTTCAAACGAAAATCTTTTGAAATTTATTCATACACGATTAATTTATCATTAAATTATTGTTTTGTTAACATAAACTCATAAACTTAACTTAGCGGTAGTAAAAAAAAATGGTAATTAATATTTAATAGTATATTAAAACATAAGCTTAATTCAGCTGTTATTGACCTCTATCTTTAACCCTATTTATTGAGGTTATTTATTTATTTATTTATTTTGGTTATGAAATGTAAACAATTGTCTTTTGGAAGAACCAAATTAAGAATTTTTTATATACTAAGAGTAAAAATTTAAAAGATTAAAAATCAAAATTGAGAATTACCAACGGATCATTTGTTATATTCAGCCGTAATTAAATTAGTATAATTAATTATTCTCACTTTGAAAAAAAGAACCATTAATGGTGAAAGTGGAGTTTTGCTCTCATTTCTCTCTTGTTTTGTCCAATCATAATGGAGCTATTCAAACCGTACAATAAGCAAAAAAACAAAAGTACTTTCATATTCTAGAAGACTACTAGAAATTAATAATAATAATAATAATAATAATAATAATAATAAATTAATTGTACAATTTATAGTGGAAGTTGTACAATTAGAACTAAATATCAGAAGATATGAAAAATCAAATTCTGAAAAATTCAAAAAGTTAATCTATAAAGTTCAGATTTTTTTTCATTTTTAGTCCATTTTAATCTTAATATTTTATTTTTACTAAATATAAGTTTTCTTTTTTAAAAAAACTTTCAAGTATGATATGACGTTTAAATCATTGATATATTTACATAAATAATATATAACTAATGTATATCCCAAATATAGTAAAATATTGAATATTTAACTAAAATTTTTAAGGAAGTCCAAATTAAAATTTAAGTCAAATGTATAACACATTATTAAAAGAAAAAATAATGACATTTTTTAAAATACATATTAATATATATTTTTTAGCACAACTACATATTATATTACATAGAAAATTTCTCTAAATTATTTAATAATATTAGACATCTCATCTTTTAATTCATTTTAATTCCATATCATAACACTTTGACTTTCTTCATTACACATATTCAATTGAAGTTTTGAAATAAAGATTTAACCAAATTAGTTTTCAAAGAACAAATCTTTATAATTGAACCTATACAATTAAGAAAATAAAGAGAAACTTTTGTGGATGCAGTATTTTGATTGATCAGGATGCAAGATCCGAAGTTTTTGACGAATACCTGCACACTAGATTTGTGTACTGGTGTAGTTCTAAGTTCAACTCACTTCGATATGTAAATAATACAAAGAGTTTAGTTGAGACTAGTAAAAAGTAGAATGGTGAACAACGTACATCTCACCTAAGATCTCCCTTCAAGTTGGCTCGGATGGACTAGCTCGATTGGATCAAGTCTAGTTTGATAGAGTGATCCGAATTGTTCAATCTATATCATTCTTTTAGCCTCGCTCCAATTGGATTTAATAGATTAATTTTATTCCTATAACGATTTTGTTGTACACATTTTCTTAGGAATAAAAAAAGCAGACAGAAAGAAAAAAACAAGAGGAATTAAAACATATAAAATGTCAAAATCCACAATTGCCCTTCTTTAACTTCCATTTTTCTTATTAAAAGAAAAAAGAAAAAAGAAAAAAATCTGAATGTCGGCCACAAAGTATTTATCTCTCCATGAAGTGAAGGAAGGCGTGGATTAAGCCCACTTCATGAATCTCTCTGTCTCCTTTTGTCCTTATTCTAATATTTTAAAATCACATTTAATTCTTTTAATTATATTAATCAACACTTAAAATGTTTTTTTAACAAAAAAAATATAATTATAAAACCTGCAAAAAGTGCATAATATTTAAGTGAGATGTCCAATAGAAAAATGACAGGAAAGAAAAATCGATAAAAAGATTTGATTTCATATCATATCAAATAACATTATATGTCGTATATTGAATAAATTAAAAGAAAAAAATTAACACATAAATCCACGAAATTAATCAATACTTTTGCATGACCATAAAAACGAACACCCGTGGAAATAACTTGGTCGAGTATAAAAAATATACTAATACTACAAATTTTCGAGGAATGGTAACTCAGCAAACAAAGGATATTGATTCAATGTTTATTTAAATTCGTTGTTCAATTAATAAAATCTATAAATCATTGATATTCAATTTTGTTTGAACACAAAATATCCATCCGAACGATTGAATGAGTCTCTTTGTAATTGAGGAAATTTGCAAGAAAGAGCCATTCGTACCTCTGAATAGGTTTTATCATTTTGACATATAGGCGATTATGATTTAGAGAAAGTCATAAGCCCTTCGTCATTTTCTCTCCGAATTTTGGGATTCCCTGGAGATTATGTTAGCATTTTCTCTTATGATCATGACAAAATGGATTGAGACGTGTAGCAATGGATCAGAGATCGATGTCCTAGTTGTATTTGAGTTCGGCACTCCAACCGCGATGAATAGTACCCTATATGGAGTACTTTCTGGCCCAATGGCGCGACACCAGGTGGCCACACATTTCGCCCCTCCCACAACAAATTTTTTTTTACAAAAATATATACATACTTAAAAAAATTTCATTTCTTCCAAATAGATAATAAAAAATAAACTTATATTACAAAAATAACTTGTAAAAAATTATGTTTCATTATTTTATTTTCAAAAAAATTATTTTCGTCCATGGTGACAAATACATCATTTCACGATAACAAAGATAAAGCATGAAGCCACTAATTTGGATTATGACATCAATTAATAATTAGCTCCACTTTTCTTGTATAATGACTTCCAATTAAAAATAAAACACAAACAAAAAATAAGTTTGATTGGGAGAGATTGCCATTTAGCTTTCCATTCTTTTAGGTTACCATCTCTATCTATCAAGGATATTCGAAATTCAAAATTAGTCAACTCTTGAAAATACTAGTTTAAAAAAACTTGTATTTGTTTTAAAAATTTAAATATGTTGGTAAAAAAATATGACAAAATAGCACAAAAATTCTTATTTTGAAGAAGTAAAGTTAAACTTTAAAAACAGAAAATTAAAAATAAAATTATTATAAAAAAGAAACCTTAATTAGCCCCCTCCAAAAAAATATTTTAATTCTTAGTAATATTGTACCTACCAAAGAGTAGAATTTTAAAAATGTAACCAAATAGTTCCTTTTTTTTTTTCCTTAATTATTTGCTCAAACATACTTTTACCATATTCTTCTAAAAACAATTTCCAAACAAACTTTGAATAATTTATTTAAAAGTTAAATCTTCATACCAATCAATTCATCAAAATATCTGAACGAAAAAAGTCACATAAAATATCTAAGTTAGACAGTAAATCCACAAAATGACACAGTAAAAAAAGGCACCCAAAACTTTTTACTTCAGAAGCTTGATAATTTAAATGGATATATTTGTTTGGTGGGATGGAAGAGATATTTATCTTTTGAAGAAAGTAAATAAATAAAACTGTTAAATTGTGGAGTACACAAGGATTAACCCACTTTGTAAAAATTCTATTGCAACATTTTTTTCTCTCTTTTAACTTTTGCTTTTTGTTGGGCTCTTTCCAACCAAAATATAGTTCATAATTTGGAAGTGATAATCTTGCTCTAAGTAAAAGTGATTTGGATTTATGTTTAGGGAAAAGGTTTGGATTTTTTTTCCCTTCACATTAGATATTTATATTTCATTGAAATTTTTTTTAGACCACAGATTTAATTCAATATTATTTAATCTTTTAAATTTTTTATTTTATTTTAAAATATATTTGAAAGGTTTAATTTCTCTGACAAAAATACTATTTAATTTCTCAATGACTTCTTTCACTGTAATTTATGTTACGCTTCTCTCTTTACACTGTCATCTAACATCTATTCCATACACGTTGACAACTTTCGTCCCTCRTTAACTTCTCATTCTTCTATCTTTTTCTCACTAATTTCTCTTCTACGAATATACTTTTAATTTTCTCACCAACATCTCTATACATGTAATGCTAGTTTCTAACATGGATGACGAGTCCTAAAAACTTAGTTGTCATGTAGATAAAATCTTCAAATACCGAATAAAAATGACAAGTCGTGATATAATGTGTACAATGTAATCCGTATTTGTTGTCGTACACATGTATATTTTGATTGTTGTTTTTTAAAGGTAGGAAGCAATGAACAAAGGGCCTATAATATGATAGAATTGGTGGGATTTCTTCGACCTGACCATCACTAAGAAAACCAAAAGGATATTGAAAGTGAAATGGACATTAGAGTACTTGCTTCCAATCATGAACCCTAAACACTAACAAAATAGTTGAAGTAGCTAGTTTTGAATATATATATATATATATATATATATATTAATTTTTTAGATAATTCTCAATTTGGTCTTTTAACTTGTAGGGTCAGGCGGTTGCCCCATGAAATTAATTTAGGTGCAGGCAAGCTATCTGCACACTCACGGATATAAAAAAAAATGTTAAGAATCCCATATTTGAAAAGATAAGAGACTTTACAAAAAAATTTTATGATATAATAAGTATAAACTACCATTCTTATTGTCAATTGATTTTGGAGGTGAAATCCTGTAAATATTGATACATATATATCAAATAGTATTCGAGCGACGACATATCTACATGTCTAAATATGTCAATATAATAGTAACATAATAATACCTTTTTTAGTACGTAACATAATAATACATTAATTTTTGTTTAGAAATTTTAACATTTATTTAACAAAATGATATAATTGAGAAGTTTTAATACATTAAAAGGTAAATTTGAGAATTTCAAATGATAATGAACCAAATTGAGTTCAACCTAAAAGAAAATAATGCACGTCAATCAATCAATATTCAATACCACTATCTCAACTAATTTTCATATCAATCATCAATTATATAAATCAAGAAACTAAAAACCCCCAAATTGATTTAATCCTTATTAATTTCAAAATTAAAACACCATGTTTGGAAATTACATTCATAAATCATATATTGTATCCAAATATGTCTTTAAAGAAAAATAAAGCCTAATAATTAGTTCAAGATAAAAAAAGTCTGGTACTGACGGAGATATCACTACTCCTAACCCTATTTAGTAACATTCCTATTTCCAAAAACGTTATCAAACAATCTCTCTCCTTACGGACTGATCACGATCTTTCTCCACTTCTAATCGATACAAGACTTTAGTACTTACACGATGCGGTAGGAGAAGGGAGGGGGCAATGTAAGGGGTTTGGTTTTTAGTGGTTTCATATCATGGTGTTTCCATAATGGAAAAAGGCCATGGCCACGCCCAACAACTGTGGTGGCGTTAATGCCCTAATCCTAATTTTCTCAGTTATCAGTCGCTTCAATCCTGGCCGGGCCACCCCTCGCGCGCCCAGGCGCTCTATGGGGCCGCCGGCCCCCTCCCTAATAGTGCCCATGCCCCTCACTTCCCCCACCAATTTCAAATGTACCTCGTAAACTTTCCACCAAGATTTTTTTCCTCTCTCTCTTTGATATTTTTTTCATTTTTTTTTCCTAATTTAGAAAATTTTGAACCACTACTTTTATGTTGGAAAGGAGAGTGTGGTGGGTAAAATTAGTGGAGCTTTGGGAGTCTTTATAATTAGTTTTGACTCGATTTGAGATGGCTAAAATTTTTTATGGTGTGGGAAGCTTCAACTTAAATTTAAGACATGATCAAGCAATTGATGTTAGTGGGGTACTACTTAGTCGTGCATAAGAGATGACGTTGCTAAGTATGTGAAGACGTGCTTCTTGTTTCATCAAAATAAAGTCGAGTGAGACAGACTCCTGAAGCTTCTTGAAGTTGTAGCATGTACCACAAAGACCATGGGAGAGTGTCTCTATAGATTATTTTACGGATTTGCAAAAAGGGAATACAGATGTTGATCGTGGTAGACCGACACAGAAACAAAGATGCAAATATATGCTTTTTTTTTTTCTTATTTGTGTGTGGATAATAATATAGCATTACAATTGTAGTTACTAGCCAGGAGTGATGATTTAGACTATAAATTTATAGAAGATATTATTATACTTTAATTATTGAGTCGTGCTTTGGCTATATTAACTTGACATGTTGTAAAAATTGGATGAATGAAATCTTGATTTTTAATTGGGGAAAACCATTTTTTAAAGTTATCTAGTTCATCAATAATTTAATTGTTAAGGTACACTGTAACCAAATGCAAAACAAAATTACATATGATTTTCTTCGAGGATAGCACTTTTTCATTTAAGTATTACTTGCTTATACATCCTTTTAAGTATGATTAATAATTTAAAAAAAAGATAAATTTATAATTAGATCTCTATTATTTGTATGAACTCATACAAAATTATTATTTGTATCATTTATATAATTTTTCTATGGGTAGTTTATTTCAAATTAGGTAAAAAAGTAATTTTCTATTTTGAAAAACCCATTTATATAAGAAAATAGTTCTTCAATAAAAAATAGATTAATTTCCATATAGTTTTCTCTAACACATATCTTCTCCCAAAAAAGGAATTATATATACACTATTTCGCATCCAATACCAATACTATATATTTAATAAAGAACAAACAAATTTTGGGTCTCTTTATAATTTTTTCTTACGACTTATTAATCAGAAATAGGTGCTTTAAACTAGTTGAACGTAACTATGCTCAAGTTGACAAAATAAAAAATTGTTAGTTGACAATATAATATCAAGAAGTTAAGCAAGTACTATTGAAGGATCGTGTGTGACGCTTCCTATCGTATCCTTTCCCGAGAACCAATGAGCATTCGACACGGTGGCGAAAGTGGGGCCTTATAATCTTCCAAACCACCCGATAATTGGAGATGAAATTGAGTCGAATCATGAGCTCCAATCCCATTCCTGATTCAAGCATGTCTTCCATGCTCCTCCCCGCACCATACATTGCCCTATTGCTTGTGCCAACGCTTAACTGGAACGTCGTCGTTCCACTCTCTGCATACAATCTTGCACCCTATTTCAAAACCCCCCACACGATCAATTCTAAAGTCAAAACCTCTCTATCGTAACTGAAGTTGATGGACTTATCCCTAATAAGAGGAGGGGGAAAATCATCCAGTAGGGCTTGAACCGAGGAGGGATATCCCCATTCGGTCACCAGCCTACTAAGCCACCATCCGCCAGTGATACCGCGTGGCTGCTTTGTTAACACATTAAGCAAAAGGAACAAAGAGAATGAATAGTGTAGGAATGAGAGGGCTTACTTGAGAAGTTGCAATGGGGAGAGGCCCAAATGAGATGTGAAGAGATGGAGGAAGAATGTGAAGGCCAAAGAGCTTAGAATTATTGTCCACAGTTACATCCATTGTGAAATTGCATGTTAGAATCTTAGTTCCAACTCCTGTTTTGTCCACTCCTTCCCCCAGCATAAACTCTTCCACTCCTCCCATCTGAAAATATATGCATTATTCTCGTGTATGTTTCAATTTTGCTCTTAAACTATATGTAATATTTTAATTTTGCCTTAGAAAAAAACAGGACTATTTAGCTCAAAACCCCCTTTATTTTTTTAAGTACTTGAGTTTTTGGTAAGAGCGGACCTATAATTTTTTTGGGTGGGATAAAATTTTGTGTATGTATATGTATAGCTTTTTAATATTCTAAAAATTCACGACAAAACTAAAAAATATTATAAGTATTATATATATTTTTTGAATGACGAGAAACTAAGAAGGCATACATCACCCTCTTTTCTTTCTTAGTTGCACCTTTGTTTTAGGGAAATTATTAAAAAGTAATTTTTTCTTTTTGAGTACAAAGTGTGTGGAAGATTTAAATTTATAACCTTTCTGACCAGGTGTCTCGCTATTAAAAATTATGATATATTTGGAAATTATTGAAAGTTTTAAGGGATTTTTTTTTTTAAATTTTGGTTATAGTCTTGTAGTTTAGGACCAAAAATCATAATTTAATATAATCTTTTAACATAAAACTATTTGAAATAGATGTTTACTATTCTTGTATTTTTTTTTAATTCATCTTTGTTATTATTTGTTAAAGAATATAATACATCTAAATCATTTGATAAACCATTTAACATTAATTTTTTGTTAAGCTCAGAGCATAATCCAAATTTTAAAATTGTAAATTGGCATTGTTTTAAATTTAAAAACTAAATGGAACTCAAAGTTCTCAAACTAAATTGTAATTTAAACAAAGAAGAGAAATAAAATATAAATTTAAAATAGTATTTTATAATTAAAAACAAATTAGCAAAATCATTTACAACATGCAATAAGCTCATTCTCCGCCTCTCATAAGAGAAAATTATTAAAATAGTACAAAAAAGAAAAATTTATATATAGAACATTAGATTTAAAATTTTACAAAAATAACATAAATTATAAATTTATACCATCACATGAGAATAACTAAAACTCAAATTTTTGACATTTTTAGAAAAATACAAAAAGTAGTAATATTTTTATAAATACATATTTATTTTATGTGATTTAGTATAATTTCTCTAATAAAAAACAGAGAATTACTAAAATAACACAAAGGATTATGTATTTTTATATATTGGTACCTTTTCAACAAAAAAAGTGTCACTTATTTTCTAATCTTTATTTATAATTATATATACATTAAATTAAGTTGTTTCGACTAGCTTATAAATTTGATTTCAAATTAAATATATTTAATATAAGTAAAAAAAAACATATGTAAAACCGAGATAAATAGAGATTGTGATGTGTGAAGATAAAAAATGTAAGATGAGATCAAAGAAGTACAGAAAAAAAATAATAAATATATTACCTATGATCTATACCATTTTAGTGGTAYAGTTCAACTAAGTATATTGGACCAAAAAATTGGAGGTTCAAATTTACACTCCTATTGAATTTTTTTTCTTTTAAAAAAGAAATCCTCCTCTTCATTTATTCAAATGATATCAATTTTCTAATGTATCCATTTCCAAAAATCTTACCTTAATTTTTTCGGTAAGATCGAGTTTTCAAGAAAAGTTAAACACATCGTATAAAATATATTCTTTTCGTGAGTACATGTGTATACCTAACTTTAGCTCTTATAGAATTTTATTTGAAACTATTTATCTTATATTTTCATAAATTTAATGAAACAATAAAATTTAGTTAAGATTCTAATCATAGTAAAACAACATCTACATGAAATTGAGCTAAATAAATGACAGAGATGAATCTCTTATAGTAATAACATAGTCTAACATTGGTCCGATTTTGTACCCACTACGTATATATTAAAATTTAAAAAAAAATGAATTTTGGAAAAAGGAAAAAATTACCTTAACAGAAATGTTGGGCGAGGGAGGCATAGTGACAATATAGAACACAAGCAAAGCAATTCCCATGCTGAAAATTGCCCTCCAACTTAGCTGCAATAAAATCCATGCATTTGAATCTGAATTCCTATACGTAAAATATGTCTTCCAACAACCTCTCCTCTTCTTCCCATAATACCCTTCCTCGTCTCCGGCCCCGTCCTCCTCCCGCTCCTCGTCCCCCTCACGGCCGTTGCCACGACCGACGATCAGGCGGGCCTCGCCATTGTCGGTCCCGGCCCCGTGGTTGGACTCGCGAGATGAGGAGTAGCGGGAGAGGGTGACTCGAGAGGCCTCCTGGGTCGCGTTGTGGTGGTGGTGGTGGCCGGTGGGAAAGGTGTCGGAGCGGAGAGGGGAGTGGCAGGCTGACGACTCGGCCGCGTTTCGGATGTCGGAGCTGTTGGCGTGGGAGACGGTGGAGGGGCTTTGGACGTAATAAGCACATGGATATGAGTGGAAGAGAACGGCTTCTTGATCTTCGCCGGCGGCCTCCATCGGCGGCGGAGAGAGAGGCGGAGAGATGATTAATCTGACATGGGAAAGAGCATATAATGGGACGGTTTATAAAGTTTTCAAAAAAGAGAGATGAAAAAAAAAACTTTTTAGGAGGATATTGAATTGAACCATCTGAAAAGTAATAGATTTTTTAATTAATACACGATGAGAAAAAGAACTGTGTATTAATTCTATAATATAAGATAGATCTATAGATGCCTCCACATGTTTTATGACAAATCTTAGCCTTTATTGAAAAATGAAGAATTTTAAAAATCAAATTGAAAATGTTGTTGTTTGTTTCACTAATGCTACATTCTTTTACCTTTTCAATCTCGGTATCAAGAAAGTTCAAAAAAGATTTATAATTAAAAATTCGAAAAATGATTTAAAATTTTTTATCTTATTTGATACGAGAATGATTTGAAATGAATATAAATAATTTTTTTTGTTGGGATGTTTGTTGAGAATGGAAGGAAAATAAAATAAAAAATTTTACTAGTTTAGACATTCAATCTAAATTTATTAATTAGAAGTTAAAATGTGACAAGGTTAAATAAGTAATTTAATTTGGAATCGTGTGAAATTTGGTAAAGTCGAATCATTTTAATTTGTCCTATTTTATATTTATTTTCATATTCATAGTTAAGTTAACTAATATTATTGTTATCTTATATATATATGATTTCCATTCTCTAGTTAGGACAAGAAGTTTTAATAATATTCAATTATTTATATAGCTAAGGATTACTCAAAAGATCTTTTACATAAACTTTGGTGTTTTATTTATTATTATAATTTTCTATTTTTACTTATTTTTCTGTTATTTAATTATGATTAATATATAACCATTATGTCTAAAATTGTGACCCTTCAAATCTATCTAACAAATTTTATAAATTCCCCTTTCACATCAAAAGGAAAAGAGGGAAAAAACATCCAAATTCAAATATTTACGGTCAAAAACAAAGTTTGAAATATTACTGACGTCGATAGAAATGTCAAAAATGTTAAAAATATTGATAAACTGTTAATGTCTATGAATATTTTAAAAAATAAATTAACAAATACATAGTTAAAAATTAGTAGTATATTATATTCATTATTGATTTTTTAAAATATTTTATTGATTTTTTCTTTTGTAACATTATAGAAATATCAGCCTACTTCTTATATTTGATATTTGATGTCGAACTTACGAATATATATGAAAATATTGACATGTGGAGAAGAAAATTTAATACTATAATGGAAAAAGTGAAAAATCAAAATGATGAATTAAACAAGTGCAAAACAAAAGAAAGCTTTTTTAAAAGGGATAATAATTTTGGGATCCCAAAGTTTTACTTTACACCGAAAATGGCACCATCTTGATCAGGAATGATAACAAAACTAAGCATGCCTTCATTAATTCTAAAAATATTTATATAAATAATATGCCATTTTAACAATCCATCTAAATACATTAGCATCATCATATTCCTAATTAATTATTACAAATCCAAATTAAAAAAAAAAGTAGAGAGAGAAAGAGGGAGCAATATTTCTTGCTTTTTAAGCCATAGATGAGAAAGAGGGAGAGAAGGGCATATAGGTAATAATCATAAGGGTAAGAGTTAGAGAGAGAGAGGAGGAATAAAATGATTGTAGGCTTTAATTTGCTTTTACATCAAGACATTATGATATGCACTACACTCACACTAGAAATCATTTCATCCTCTAAATATATAGCTTTAATAACTACACCTCTCATTTACTCTTCCCTACATAATATATACCCCTTTTCTGATTCTGCTGTTGAATCTCTACCATCGGAGTTCATTGCTTGAATCGAGCAACACAGTGACTAGCGTAGGACTCAACACAATACCTCATGGTAGATGATACCAAAGTGTCCCATGTTTTTCACCACTATACCCTCTCCAAAGGACTCTCTGTGTGTGTGTATATATCTATGGCTCCCTACATACATATATATATATATATACAAACTTTCGAACCTATGATTTTTAAGGAATGTTATATTAGAGCTTTTAATTTTCGTAATATGAAGTGCTTAAAAGTTTATACTTCAAAAGATTTTATCTATAAATCTTTGCAGAAGACTTCTCTAAAAAAACTTAAAACTTCGGGAAATATAATCCTATTCTTTCATAATGGAGCGTGAGGTACCTACCACTTAATCTTTGTTTAATGAATTTTTCAGAAAAAAAAAACAAAAGAAGAAAGAAGAAATAACTAATGCTTTAATGGCATGATGTGGTTGGCCAGATTTAGGTGTATATAGATTTCTTCCGTATATTACTGACATGAGTATTTGTAGTTTAATCTATTAAGACATTACTTAATTTCTTGAAAGCTAGAGATTTAAGTCTCCATGAATCAAGGGCTCAGATAACTTTGTTGGGGTGAGTTGCAATAACTTGAATAAATTAACTTATTTTTATATTATTAATGGAAGGCTATTTTACTATGAACTTTACGATGATCAATTTTTCTTAAGACTCCAAGATGATGAGTATACTCTATTGTCCATTGTCCATGATTCGAATCAACACTCAGAGAAAATTTTCTAGTAAGACAGTCTTATAATATAGGATGATAGAGATTGCGTGTGCCATTCTTACAATTTTAGTATGTTGAAAATCATACGAGAAGCTTTCATTCATGTAAAATCAAAGGACATGCCTAATACAAATCGGAGTATTATAACACACTCTACAAATAAATCAAGTCTCATATAGTCATCTTAATGATATATTTACATTTTTTGTAATGGTCCTTAAAAAGTAATGAAAAATATAAACAATTACACATTGTATAAAGATACATGTACTCATACATTTGCATATGAATAATTTAGATCATAAGATTATTATGTAACAATTAAAAAGTAGATCACATCAAATAGTGTCACAAAAATAAGATCTGCAACCTTATCGTATAGTGTAGATTATTTTTAATTTTTGTAAACAGAAAACAATAGATTTTTTTTATTCTAAGCAGAAAATAAAAATTAAATAATATATTTTAAATTAAATATATCTAATATTTAATGTTTAGCCTTCACCATCAAACAGTCGCTTTGGCCGAGTGGTTAAGGCGTGTGCCTGCTAAGTACATGGGGTCTCCCCGCGAGAGTTCGAATCTCTCAGGCGACGCTATTTTAAGTTCTGTTTTAAATAACTGCATATTTAAATATAAAAATAAATAATGTAAATGCCCAGGTTTGAAATAAAACCTTTCAAATCTGCCACACTCTAAAAATGACTTTTTTTTTCCTTTCTTAAATAACTGAACTATTTAAATATAAAAATAAATAAGGTAAATTCCCAGGTTTGAAATAAAAATTTTCAAATATGCCACACTTTGAAGCAGCTTTTCTAAAGAGTCAAAACAGTCAAACTTAATCTCTATTAATTATTTTATTGTTGGGAAAATAAAACACAAAAACTTTAACGTAATAGCTGGATTTCTCATATATCGTTTCAAGATAATTAAATCCGAAGAATCGGTTGATCTTTCCGGTCTAGATAGATCACGAATTGACTTTTAATTTCCTAAAAAAAATCTCTTCGTAAACCAGAAGAGTAAAGCTCTCCCCAACCTCTCTCAAGGGATGAGAACTTAAAAAACGTAATGCACTATCTGATGTTGGGACCATAACCATTTTGTAATCGATCAAAAACTATTGACCAGCTGTAATATTTGATTAGTTCTAATTCAGCCCTTCATTAAATTAGAAATTAACCCATGGTGATCAATTTATAATACTCCTACCAAACTTAATAGATAATTAGATCATTTTGCTTGATTTAATTAAGTCACAAAAATACATTAAATAATTACATGTGTGATCCAATATTATTGAAAATTCCAACATTTAGCAGTCATATATTATACATGGATATCTAAAAGATTTAGACACTATTTTGATCTTTTCTACTTAGGACTTTGATATATTTTGGTCACTAAACTTTCAAAATGTATATTTTGATCTTTGTATTTTCAATTTTTATTCATTTTAGTCAACTTTCAAAATGTCAATCTTAGTATACTTTTAAAAAGTGTCCATTTGAGTCCCTTTATTTTCTTTTCCTTTTTGTCTCATTTCTTTCCATCATAATTTTAGCATGGTACTTTATTCACTAAATTTCTTAAAATTTATCTATAAATTTGTGTTAAAGGATTTCCATTATGTATAAATTTTGTAGTTAAAATTTTACAATTAGAGACCATATTTATTATTTTTTCTAAAGTATAAGGATCAAAACAAACTTTTTGAAAAAATAAAGATTAAAATAAACAAAAAGTTGAAAATACAGTAATCAAACTAAACATTTTAAAATAGGGGACTAAAATAAATCAAAGACAAAAGTATGAAATCTAGTGTTCGAACCTATTAAAAACAAACTTAGATTAACTAGTTAAAGGATTAATTATTTTCATCCTAGAGTTGAAATTATTTGTAATGTATATATACTATAAACAAAAATTAAAACTTAAAGCTTTCTTTTTTTTTTTTTACCAAAATACTTGAAGCATAAGAACTATGCTTAAGTTGACACTAAATAATAACATTTACTAGCCGATATCGTTACAAGTTATTATATCAATCTGAGTAAAATTTCACAAATAATCGTCTATTTCACTAGAATCTAATCGTTTAAGCTGTCGTCCCCATTTCATTTAACCTAAATACTAATTTTCTTTACTTTGCTAGTACCTCACATAAGTTCCAATAAGTTATATAACATGAGGTCACTTTTCCAAGATACTAAAATTGCAATTAAAACATAAATCAAGTCATATATTCTCAGCCAAAAGGTTTGAAATTCTAATTCTCACCCTACGTGTTGTTGATCTAAAAAAAGTTTAAATACTATTCTTGCGACTTTTGTTCATTTTAGTCCATGCACTTTCAAATATTCATTTTGGTCATGTCCTTTCGAAATATTCATTTGTGTACTTCTAAAAAGTGGCATTTAGTCTCTTCAATTTCATTTTTATCTTATCTCTTTCTATCACAATTCTAATTTGACACTTCACTCGTTAAATTTCTTGAAATGTAGTTATAAATATCTTATAAAGGTTGCGTATAAAATTTGTGTTAGGAATTTTACAAATAGGAGCCAAAATTGTCACTTTTTAAAAATAAGGGACCAAAACGAACATTTTGAGAGTATAGAGACTAAATGAACAAAAGTTAAAAGTATCCTAATCAAAATAGACGTTTTGAAAGTAAAAAACTGAAATGAACCAAAGAAAAAAGTACCCAGACAAAAATAGTATTTAAATCTAAAAAAAGAGAGAGATTGCTGGTGTAAATATTATCCCTAATTTATATTTGCATTTGTACACATAAATGATAAAACAACAAATATGATCCAATCCTTGCTTATTATTGTGCTGATCCTTGTGCTAAAATGGTGGTGCTCAACAAAAGACCATGTTTTTGAAGGTACACAAACTTAACAAAATCTCTCAAAGTTGGGATTTTGTAGAACAAAAACACACTGTACTTTCTCACTCTACCTCCTCTCTCTAACTTTCCTTCTCAAGTTGGGAATCAACTTCTTGACCCTCCAAAGATACAAAGACCAAAAACCAAAAGAAATCTCTTTCATTTCCACTTCATGGCTTCAAAACCATGGCCAACCAAAACTAATTTTCTTATTCAATATTTTTATTTTTGTGGGGTTTTATTGAGAGATAAGAAATCACATGAGGGGAGGAAGAATATATATATATATATATATATATATTTGAGGGTTGGTCTCCCAAAAATTCCCTAAATAAATGGCTTTGAAAGGGGAAAAAAAACTCTTTTTTTGGTGGGTTTTGCTGAGAAGAGAAGAAATGAAGGACAAAGAATATATATGTATAAGTGGGGTTTTGTTGCTTTTTCAAAAAAATTTCTAAATAAATGAAAAGATTATGGGATTTTAGAGAGAGGGTAAAGTTGTAAAATCAAAGGAAATTAGGAAATGAGGGTATGTCTTGCATGAAACTCTCCAAATCCCATTCATTACCCATCTTCAAGCTTTCTTGTAATTGTCCATGGCTTCCCATGTCTCCAAAAATCTCCTCCACATTCAAATTTTGCTCATTTGTTCCCAAATATTGATCAAAATTGCCTCTACTATTCATTAATGGACAGTTCATCTCTTCATGTGGAAGACATGCCACATCCCTTTCCATTTCCATTGATCTTTGAGCCTCCAAACTTCCATAGCTGAATCTCTCTTCCATCCTCATTTCCATTCCCATTCCGACTTCTGCCAAGCGCCCTCCCGGTGCCTGTAGAAAGCCGTTGGCAGCCCCGGCCAATTCGAAGTTGTTGTCTAGGAAAGGCATGGTTGGAGCATCGAAGGAGTTGTGTCCTGTGATGGACACTGGAAGTTGGGAAGATGACGAGGAGGTGGATGATGAATCCATGCTCATGTTCATGCTCACGATGTCGTGTTCTTGCATCGACATTAAACCTCCAAACATCATGTCCAATCTTGGATCCGATGATTCATGGCTGTTGAAGGGTGAGGAAGAAATGTTGTTTTTTAACCTTTTCTTCAATGTAGAGTTCCAAAAATTCTTTATTTCGTTGTCCGTTCGTCCAGGCAAGCGTGATGCAATTTGAGACCACCTATTTGATTTTTTTTCAGAAAAACAGATCGGTTAGTCTCGAGATCGAAAGAAATAATAGATTCAAATGTTGTTATAAACAAATGTATAGACTTGGTGCAAATAACTTCATTTGAAGAACAACGATGCCCTAAAACATGTCAGTAATTTAAAAATATATATATATATCCTTCATCGTAACATCATTTGAATAAACGATTGTATTATATGCAACGTTGTACTCATTATCCACATGTTTAAAACATGGCAAACGTTTACACAATATGTTTATTGTAAAATTCTTAAAAATCCATGTATTTTCTACACGACGTACGAAATTTATATTCTCCAAATATGTAAACTAAATACAACGCGTATCCTTTCACATTATCGATCCCTTTTCCAAATGAAGCTATGACTAGTGACATTTTTAATACAACCAATAAACTTTAAAAGCATTATGAGTATTCCTTATCATTGTCTTTTGTTGTTTTCCCCAAAAACCCATTTGAAACTCTCAATTGGGTTTCAAGAAAAATGTGTCCAGAGAGAGTCTGGTTTCGTGTGAAGTGAAGAGAGATAATGGATCTCCAGTAACGAGTCTGGAACCGTAATTCAATTGATTAAAGTATTAGTAAAAACTAAAAAGTAACGTGTGAGAACAAGCGGACCTGTTGCCAATAAGGGAATGCAAGTGGACAATGAGCTCTTCTTCTTGAGGAGAGAAAGCTCCACGTTTAAGGTCAGGCCTGAGATAATTAATCCAACGAAGACGACAACTCTT